>RJWM01007091.1:0-80386 GCA_004363535.1 Dasyprocta punctata | reverse complement strand
CCAGGCTCCCTGGTACCCCATGGAATGAGGGTCCCTTGAGCACCCCGGGCAAACTGGCATGGGGCAATAATGTAACTCCCAGCCGGGCGTGGTGGCGCACGCCTTTAATCCCAGCACTCGGGAGGCTGAGGTAGGTGGAGCGTTGTGAGTTCGAGGCCGGCTTGGGCTACAACGCGAGCGCAAGGCCGGCCTGAGCTACATAGTGCGACCCTGCCTCAAAAAACCAGGGCTGGGAGTTTGACTCAGTGGCTTAAGCGCCTGCCCCGGCAGGCGCGAGGTTGTGAGTTCAACCCCCAGTGCCGCAAAAAAAAAAAAAAAAAAAAAAAATGTAACTCCCAGCCCTACAGATGTCAGACACGGAATTCGCGGTCCCCAAAGTCCATGAGTCAATTTTTTTTTTTTGGCACCGGTGATCGTTCTCACAGCCTCACGCCTGCCAGACAGCCACTTAAGCCACTGAGCCAAACTCCCAGGCCTAGTGTTTTGAGGCAGGGTTGCACTATGTAGCTCAGGCCAGCCTTGCGCTCACAGTGTAGCCCAAGCTGGCCTTGAACTCACCATGCTCCTCCTACCTCAGCCTCCCGAGTGCTGGGATTAAAGGCATGGCCACCACGCCTGGCTCCCACGAGTGAATTCTAAGGTACAACAAAGCTTAAGAGTAGGAAAAATTCATTGAGAGAGATGGCTCCTGAGAGACAAGAGGGGACCCCACTTCCCAGGGTATGTTTCACATTGCAAAATCACAAGGTGGGAACAATGTGGGTCAAAACTGATCAATCAGTAAGATTACAAGTACAGTCAGGTGTGGTGGCACACACTCCAGAGGCTGAGGCAGGAGGACCTCTGAGTTAGAGACCAGCCTAGGCCACACAGCGAGTTCAAGGCCAGGGTAAACTTCACAGTGAGACCCTGTCTCAAAAAAAAAAAAAAAAAAAAAAAAAAGTACAGCCGCTTACGTAATGTTGATCCAGTAGGGAAGGTCACAGAGTAAGTGTGCACGGAAAGAACCAGAACTTTTTAGAAGGGGGTAGATCAACAGGCATGGGGTGGCACACACCTGTAATCTCAGCACTCAGGAGGCTGAGGCAGGAAGATCGCTGCGAGTTTGAGGTTAGCCTGGACTACACAGTGAGTTCAAGGCCAGCCTGGACTACATGGAGACCTTCTCTCAAAAACTCAAAATGGGGGCTGGGGATGTAGCTCAGTGGCTCAGTGGCACAATGCCTGTCTGGCAAGTGTGAGGTCCTGAGTTCAGTTCTCCATACAACAAAACAAAACAACACACAAAAAACACCCCAAACGGGCCGGGGACATAGCTCAGCAGCACAGTGCCTGCCTGGCAAGTGCAAGGTCCTGAGTTCACTTCCTAGTACCAAAAAAATTCAAAACCAACACGAAAGGGATGTATCCAGAGGTCCCAGTCACTCATCTGCGTGACAGATGCCATCTAGCGCACTGGACCAGGTAATCTCCATTGCTTATATGGCTTATCCCCTGGGATGGCTTCAGGCCGGGTCATTCTGTCTTTATCTCGAGCCTGGCCTCTAGCGCCCAGTCCTGTCTGATCAGCTGTCTGTAAAACCCGGGTAGCTGACGGCCAGTTGGCAAGCAAGTGTGGGGCCGCGAGCGCGCGCCCCTGAGGATAGACCGGGAGCTGGGGACACGGGGACGCGCCCCGCAGGCCCGGCCGGGCGCGGCCCTGGAAAAACCCCGGCGCGGGGAGGTGGCGCCGGCCAGGGGCGGCGGAACAAAGGCGGCCTCGCCAGATGCGCTCATGGAAAAACCCGGCGGGGGCGGCGGCCGCACCCCAGCGGCCGCCCGGGGCTGTCACCGCCCCGCCCCGCCTCGCTCCGCCCCGCTCCACCCCGCGGACCTGGCCGCGCCCACGCTCCTGCCTCGATCGCGCGCAGGGCGGACCTGGAGCTGCCGCCTCAGCCACCGGCTAGGGGCGCGGCCGGCCCGGGGTGCATGGAGGTCTCGCGCGCGCCCACGGCTCCCGGGGCGCGGGGCGGGGGCTTTGAAGAAGCCACAGGTGCGGGACCAGACCGCCCGGGACCAGACCGCCCGGGTCCAGCTCGTCCCTTGCCCGGCCCGCCCCGGAGTTTCCCGCTCGTGCCGCGCGCGCGGCCTGGTCTTGTAAACCTGGCCAGACGGGTTTAACTGTTCATGCATAAAGGATAGTGTTGCCGATGTAGCTCAGTTCTGACTTTATTTATTTATTTACTTTAAAAAAATCACCCAAGCCAGAGCCGGGTGTGGTGGCGCACGCCTTTAATCCCAGCACTCAGGAGGCTGAGGTAGGAGGAGCGTTGTGAGTTCGAGACTGGCTTGGGCTACAACGGGAGTGCAACCCTGCCTCAAAAAACCAGGGCTGGGAGTTTGGCTTAGCCTGTCTGGCAGGTCTGGCAGGCGCGAGGTTGTGAGTTCAATCCCCGGTGCCACCAAAAAAAAAAAAAAAAAAAATCACCCATTGTATGGTATGCTATTTATTTATTTATTATTATTTTTTGTGGCACCGGGGATTGAACTCACACAGGCGCATAAGCCCCTGAGCCAAATTGAACTCACAACCTCGCGCCTGTCAGACAGGCGCTTAAGCCACTGAGCCAAACTCCCAGCCCTAATTTTTTGAGGCAGGGTCGCATTATGTAGCTCAGGCCGGCCTTGCACCCACGTTGTAGCCCAAGCCGGCCTGGAACTCACAACTCTCCTCCTACCTCAGCCTCCAGAGTGCTGGGATTAAAGGCGTGCGCGACCATGCGCGGCCAGTTCTGATTTAAAAAAAAAAGAAAGAAAGAAAGAAAGAAAAAAAAAATCTAGTACAAAAGATTGAGCCTAGGGCCTTTGTACTGAGCTACACCCCCAGCCCTTTTTATTTTTTGAGACAGGGCCTCACAAAGTTGCTAAATTGCTCAGGCCTGGCTTGAACTTGGGATCTTCCTGTTTCGGCCTCCGGGAGTGCTGGGATGACTAGGTGCCCACGACCCGGCAGTTCTGACTCTAATGGAGTAGGAGGAAGGCCCAGAGGCCATCAGATTGGTGGGAGCTGGCAAGTCTCTTCCGGGCCCCCAGGTCTGCGGGCCGTTGTTTATTTGTTCCGCATCTGCCCCGGCACCCCGGGGAGGGAAGGGGGGGGTGCACAGCAGGACAGGGACTGTGGAGGCTGCTGGGATGGGGAGGGGGCTTCAAAATGGTTCAAGAAGGGGCCTCTAGCCCGGCTTGGTGGGACGTGCTCTTAGTCCCAACACTGGGGAGGCTGAGGCAGGAGAGTCGCCAAGAGTTCGAGGCCAGCCTGGCCTGCATAGCAGGGACCTGTTTTAAAACAAGTCCCAGGTGGATGCTCCCAGCACCCCTAAATCCTCGTTTACGTGACCACAGAGGGGTGTGTGTGTGTGTGTGTGTGTGTGTGTGAGATGAAGCCTGGGGAGTAGCGCTCCCTGGCGGCCAGTTGCAGGAGGCCCGCGGACCGTGGGTGGCGTGCGGCCGGCAGGGTCCGGCAGAGGATTGCCCTTCCCCGCCGGGAGAAGGCTGTTTCCCGGGCGGCGCCTGTTCGTTTTCCGCCCGGCTCAGCTTTTCCGCGTTCCTCCGTCTTCTGCGCTGGGACGCAGCACACTCGCCCTGCGCCCCGCGCCCTGCGCCCCGCGCGCCCCGAGCCCGGCCAGTTCCGCGCGGCGCCGGCGCTCGCTGGATGCTGGGGCGCCGAGTCGTGGTTTGGAGCGCGGCTCTGGGCTGGCTCGGGTCCGGCAGCCTCCGTCCAGCTGTGCAACCAGGGTAACGTCCAAAACATTGGCCAGGGCGCAGGTCCCGGTCAATCAGAGCCGAGCCGCGGCCGAATTCGCGGGTACCGGTGAGCGCGCGGAGGGACCCCAGCCCCGACTCGGGGTGGGGATCGCGGCAGCCCCGCCCCGTGCTCTCTAAACCCGAGTAATTTAGCGCGTGTGAGGGCTTGTCCGCTGTCGGGCACGGGGCGCGCAGTAAGTGTCGCTTTTGCTACCAGCCCTGCCGCATAGGTGAGTCAGCACTCAGACCCGGTGATGGGGCGATTGTCACCTTCATGCGAGTCCCCGGCTGAACTCAGCGAAGGCTCCCGGGGCTCACTACTGCCGCCCCGCCTCCTTTTATGAGACAGGGACTTGCCAGGTGTGGGGGCACACGCCTGTTAATTCAGGCCCTCCCTGAGGCTGGAGAGTCACTGTGAGTTCAAGGCCAGCCCGAACTACATAGCGGGACCCTGACCTTCTTCTTCTCCTCCTTCTCCTTTTTTTTTTTTTTTTTTTTGAGGCATGGGTCTCATACGCTGTTCGGGCTATCCTTGAACTCACTGTGGAGCCCAGGCTGGTCTTGAACTCATCGATCCTCCCGCCTCAGCCTCCCTCCTGGCCCTTCTGCTCCCTTCTGCGGCTGTATGCCCCTCTCTGATTCCATTCGATCTCAGGCCCTGGGCCTCCCATCCCTGTGTCCCGATACCCCGATACCCCCGGCCCTCCCCTCCAGGCCTCACCCCCGCCCTTGTCCTGGTCCCAGCCTCTCTGCCCCTGGGCAGCACTTGGGGTCTCTGAGTTCTGGGGTGCCCTTGGGTTTCCCAGCAGCCTCCTAGTCATCTTCCTGCAGCTCTGACCACTCCAGTCCCCTTCCTGGTGTCACTGCGGGTTTATCTTCTTCACACCCAGGCTGCAATACTTCCCTCTCAGAAGGCTTCAGTGCCCACTCCTGGCTTACTTGTTCATTATTTTTGGGTCCTGGGAGTCTAACTCAGGGCCTTCACAATGAGTTGTAATCCCAGGACTCAGGAGGCTGAAGCAGGAGGATTGCTGTGAGTTGAAGGCCAGCCTGGGCTACATAGTCAATTCAAGGCCAGGCTGAACTACAAAGTGAGACCCTGTCTCAGGAAAAAAGAAAAAAGAAAAAAGAAAAAAGAAAGAAGAAATAATCAGGGTCTTGCTCTGTAGTTCAGGCTGGCTTTGAACTCACACTGATCCTTTTTTTTTTGGTTTTTTTTTTTTTTGTAGCACTGGGGATTGAACTCACAACCTCGAGCCTGCCAGACAGGCGCTTAAGTCACTGAGCCAAACACCCAGCCCAGTTTTTTTGAGGCAGGGTCGCACTGGGTCGCCCAGGCCGGCCTTGCACTCGTGTTGTAGTCCAAGCCGGCCTTGAACTCACAACGCTCCTACTACCTCAGCCTCCCGAGTGCTGTGATTAAAGGTGTGCGCCACCACGCCCGGCTTCCTTATTTCTTAATGTTTTTTTTTTTTTAATTTTCCAATATGGCCTTACTATTTTATTAAATTGTCAAGAGACCGGAAAGGAACTTGCAATCCTCCTGCCTCAGCCTCCTAGAGAGCTGGACTGCAGGCCTGCACCACTTCCTGGCTCAGTGTGTACCTTCACAGTCTCAGGGTTAATGTTTGTAGATGCCCAGAGTTGTTCAGAGCCTCTCCTGAGTAATTGCTTCTCATGTGCGGTGTCATCTGCAATCATGGCATTTTGTAGTGGACGCCACAGGGACACTCAGAGAATCATGATTTGCCTGGGGTCCAGTACTGGTGGAGGCAAAACCGGGGCCCCAGGGCTTCCCAGGTCCTCCTCAGCCTTGTCCTAGCTGGAAGGGACCTCCCCGCCAGCTCCAGCCCCAGCCCCACTCCGCCTCCTTGATGGGCTCCAGGGTGCCTCTGTTTCACCCCCCACACCCTCGCTGCCTGTCTCTCATTTTCCTGCTCTTGGAGTCATTCCACCTTCTGCAAGCGCTGCTTGTTTTGTTTTTTGTGGTGCTGGGCATCAAACCCAGGGTCTTCACACTGAGCTACACACCCAGCCCTTTTTATTTTTATTTTATTTTTTTATTTTTATTTTTTGCGGCACTGGGGATTGAACTCACAACCTTGCACTTGCCAGGGCAGGCGCTTAAGCCGCAGAGCCAAACTCCCCAGCCCTGGCTTTTTGAGGCAGGGTGGCACTATGTAGCTCAGGCCGGCCTTGCGCTCACGTTGTAGCCCAAGCCGGCCTCGAACTCACAATGCTCCACCTACCTCAGCCTCCCTTTTTATTTTTTGAGATAGGGATTTGCTAAATCACTAATTTTTTCAGGCTAATCTCCAACTTTTGATCCTCCTGCCTCAGCTGCCTGAGTGCTGGGATCACAGGTGTGCGCAAACTGGCCCTTGTGAGACTGGACCTTTCTACGCCCAAGAGGGGGACAGGTGAGCTGGGCACAGGCACCAGGGGGCTGGCAGCTGCGAGTCAGCAGCTCTGGTGAACTGGCCCTTCAGTCCCTCGGGGAGGGAGGGGACCTACACAGCTGCACAGTGTCTGCCTCTTGGGACCCTAGGACAATAGCACCGGCAACCCCTGGGGGAGGGGTTGGGTTTGCAGCAGCCACCTGGGGCTGAGGCTGTCCTCTCCCCCACCTCCCAAGGGCAAAGTGAGCTGGATCATGGGTGTGGTGTAGACCTAAAGGGGCAACTAACCGGGCCTTGAATTTTGCTCTAGCACTGAACTATATCCTCTGTCTTTTTGTAAACACTATTTTGAGTGGAGCATGGTGGTGCATACCTACAGTCCCAGCACTTGGGAGGCTGAGGCAGGAAGATCACTGTGAGTTCGAGGCCAGCCTGGACTACATAGTGAGACCCTGTTTCAAATAGACCAAAAAAAAAAAAAAAAAAAATTGAGACAGGGCTTGCTAAATTGTCCAGACTGACCTCAAATGTGAGATGCTGGAACTACAGGCCTGGCCCTTGCCCCTGGCTGGATGAAGACTTTATTTTCCTCCCCCTCTCTTCCTCCCCCTCCCTTCCTTCTTCCTGTTCTTTTTGGTGGCACCAAGATAGGACCGAAAATAGAAAAGCTAAGTAGAAAGAAGACAAGGAAATCAAGATTTAAAGTTGTACTTAAAATAAAATAAAAGTGTACTTTTAAGAAGAGCTGCAGCTTCAAGACCCTAGCCCACTTTATCTTTTTTTGTTTAAACCCAGTTTATTTATTCTTTTTCTTCCCCCAAAAAACCAAACCTGGGCAATTCCCTGTCACCTGCTAAATCCCCTTCTACTTGCAGATGGTCCTCTTTCACCAGGAGTGGCCACCTGTCAGGATGTCCCGTCCTGGAGACAGACCGGGACTGTGGTTATGGGATTCCACAGATTCCCACCCTGAACCTAGGAGACCCCAGTTCCCAGTGCACCTGCCTCGCCTCTCTGGGGACCTGCGCTGCACTCCTGAGGGGTCCTATGCATGTCTTACTTCTATCTCCAACAAACCTTCCCACATCTCTTTCACTGACAGTTCCTGGAAACTTTCTGTGATGGGAGTCAGCGAACCTGAAGACGTATTTGAAAAGGGTGGGTTAAGTTCTTTATCTCAACCTCAGGGACCTCAGACCCAGGGCTTTCACATGGAGCCTCCATGCCCTTTGGAAAAGTTCGTAAATTTTCAGACAGGGTCTCACGAAGTCGATAATTCCCAAGGCTGAGCTCAAACTTTTGATTCTCCTGCCTCAGCCTCCCAGAGTGCTGGGATGACAGGAGCCACCACGCTTTTTCTTCTCTTATCTTCTCTTTTTTCCTTTTCTTCCAGATAGGTCTTGCTATGCAATTCAGGCTGAGCTCACCTTGTAGCCCAAACTGGCCTCAATCTCGAAATAATCCTCCTGACTCAGTCTCCCAAGTGTTGGGATTACCGGTGTGGACTACCACACAGGCTCTGTTCGTTCTTTCTTTCTTTTTCTTTCTTTTTTCTTTTCTATTCATTGATTGATTCATTCATTCACTTTGTGGTTCTGGGTGCTCTACCCACTGAACTGTTCTCTGAATTATTTCGTTATTTCCACAGAGTCGCATGTAAGGCGCCAGGACACAGCCTTCTTCAGGGTTGCCGCAGGACGGGGTATACACAGGACAAAGTCGGGCGGCCCAGGCCTCGCGGACAGGAGCACGAGGGGAGCGGGGCGCGGGGAGCCGGTGCAGGGCCTGAAAGTGACACCGTGTCGCGGTCCCCGCTGACCGCGGGCCGAGAGCGCGCTGCCTTCGCTGCGCCAGACCCCGCGCCCCGCGGCCCCTCCGGGACGGACACAAATAGTTCCCGGCGCAGCTGCCCTGCCGGTTGCCCGGGGAACCAAACTCAATGGACTGACGTCACCGGGTTGTCACGTAGCAACCGGCCTAGACCCTCCGCCTGGGCGCGGATGGCGGTCGCCATGGAGACGTGGGCGTGACCCGGACGCAGCCAAGCCCACCTCGCAGCCCCCGCCCGGGCGGAAGTGGCGCCGCCCGGCGCGCAGCACGCAGTCGCCCCGCCTCGGCCTCGGACTGGCCGGCCGGTGGACCGAGAGGGGGTTTTGTGGCCGGGGTTTGTCACAGACAGAGGGCTTTGTTCGCCCTCGGCCCGCCTGACTGCCCCATTCTCTGCCCCGGCCGGAGTCCTGTCCCGCTAGCCCGGAGCAGATCAGGGCGAGGTCTGTTCGTCCCCTGCCCTCCCCTCCCTCCCCCGGGACGGCTCGCGCTGGGCCCTGGGGGCGGAGTCGCCAGCCTCGCTGCCCTGCTCCAGCCCTGTGCCTCTGGCGTGGGTGCGGTGAGACCTTACCTCCACCGCCGCTGGGGGACAGGGCCAGCCCAGGTGCCCGGGTGAGGACAGTGGCACCGCCGGCGTGGTCTCCGCGCGCCTCCCAGCACCGCCGTCCCACCACGGCGCGAGTGCTGAAGCCTAAAGCCCGCGCTGGGAGTCAGGGTCCAGACCCGTGCACGGGGCCCCCAATCCTGTCTGCGGGTGCCCGGCCACCGTCCCGCCCGTCTCGTCCCCAGGAGCCTCGCTTGCGCTGCTCAGGGTCAGGGTGGCGGAGGCCATCCTGGGAGAAGTTTCCCTTCTCCGCAGACCGGGGTTTTTTGTTTTGTTTTGTTGTACCGGGGATCGAACTTAGGACCTCACACTTGCCAGGCAGGCGCTTATGCCGCTGAGCTATATCCTCAGCCCTAGCCCGCGTTTTGAAAACAAAACACAGGAGCTTAGGAGCAAAGGCAGATTTTTGGGTGAATCCTGTGTCCTCTTTGGTTGGCATGTAAATCCCGGAGATGGGAAGGGAGAAGGCTGTGACCCGGGGCGCTGAGCCGGCGCCGAGGTCTGGCCGAACCTAATAAGGCGGCTGGGTTTGATGTGGCCGAATCACCTGAGGCGGGGTCTGGGCCGGCCCACCAGAGTGCGGATCTGCCAGCCCCCGGCGGGGGAGACAGTAGCTGGGGCCTCCTGGTCCTTGAGGTACGCAGGACGGCACAGGCTCTGCCGGAGCGATTTGTAACCTCACTCCCCATTCTTAGTCCTCCGAAGTACCTCCATGTAGCTACCTGTGAGCCTGGGCCCAGGGCCATCAAGAGCCCGAGGGGACCGAAGCCTGCAGGAGAACCTTGGGGACAGAGAGTCCTGACACCTCTGCATCCCCAGAGTTCTTTCTTAGACCTTCCCCACACAGCCCAGCAAAACCATTTGTTTCTAAACTTCTTCACAATGAGTTCTGCCGTTTCCTTGTTTGTTGTTGTTTGAGATAGTCTCACAGTGTAGTAGAGATCCTCCCGTCTCAGCCTCCCGAGTGCTGGGATAACAGGTGCGCGCCACCACCGGCTCTTCCTATAAAGCCAGTAAGGGTACTCTGGGCCCTGCCCTGGTGACCTCCTTGAAGCCTAATTACCTCTCCAAGGCTCCCATCTCTAAGTATCCTTAGCATACAGAATTGGACGGTAAGTTTCTGACACGCCAACTTTGAGGAGAACACATCCAAGTTGTCTTTAAAAAGACACATCGTTTGACGATAATGCATTTGTCTGTGAGGCGAAAGGGTCCTCCATCTTCATGTTGAGGAAACAGGCCTGCAGACGTTAGGGTCCTCCTCACGCCCCAGCGGTCTCCCGCAGGACTGGGATGGGGAGGGGGTGTAAACTGGCTTCCAGGCGCAGGCGCAGTGGGCCCCTCTCGGGTGGGCTGCCCTCCGGGGCTCCAACCCAGAAGAAGAAGACGAAGAAGAAGAAGAGGAAGAAGAAGAAGAGAGGCTGTGGCCGTCTTCCCTCCCTTGCTCCTGGGCGCGTCCTCGAAGAGTGTACAGCTGGAGAAGGCCAGCAGTAGTGGCTCAGGCTGCATTCTGTGCCCGACTTTTCACGCAGGTGCCCCTCAAATCTCCCAGTGTGCGCCCCCACACTGGGGTCTGGGCACCGCAGGTGAGGGCAGTAGCGCCTTCCCTCCAGCAGGGGGCGCGTCCCGCGGTGTGTGTGGGTGTATGTGCGTGTGCGTGTGCGTGTGCGTATTTATTTATAGTACCGGCAGTGAAACCCAAGGCGTTGTACCTGCCAGGCAAGCGCGCTCACTGAGGCACACCCCAGCCCACATGTTCCGCATTTTGGGGCATCTGCAAGCTCAAGATACAGTGGGCCTGAGAAATAAGGCTACCTCGTAGCCTGGAGAAGTTCTGCCTTTCATTTCGGTATTTAGATGGGCTCCTGAGACTTCCCCTTTTCTTTTTTCTTTTTTTTTTTTTGTACCGGGGATCGAACTCACAACCTCGCGCCTGCCAGGCAGGCATTTACACCACTGAGCTAAAAATCCCCAGCCTTACTTTTTGAGACAGGGTCTCACTGTGCAATTCAGGCTGGCCTTAAACTCACGTTGTACCCCAGGCTGATCTTGAACATGCAACAATCCTGCCTCAGCCTCCTAAGTGCTGGGATTACAGGTGTGCGCCACCATGCCTGGCTGAGACGTCCCTTTTTACCTCTGCTTCCTGTGACATCCTTAGGGACTGCCCTTATCCACGATCACTTCTGGGACACTTTTTCTTGCTACCACCTCACCCCACCCCCCAGTCCACCAAACTCATTAGCCATTTTTGCCTAAGCAAAAATACCGACCTTCAAAGCAGGTGAAAGCACTGGCAAACATTTAGGTTATTGTTATTTTTTTAAACCAGTCCTGAGCTGAGTGTGGTGGTGAATGCCTGTGATCCCAGCATTTGGAAGGTTGAGGAGGGAGGATCACCATGAATTTGAGGCCAGTCTGGGCTACATGAGCAAGTTCAAGGCCAGCCTGGGGTACATAGCGAAACACTGTCTCAAAAACAAATAAATAAACCAGTCTTGGGATGGCCTCGAATTTCCAACTTTTCTTAAAAAACAAATATACTAGCTGGGTGTGGTGGTGCACGCCTTTAATCCCAGCACTCGGGAGGCTGAGGTAGGCGGAGCGTTGTGAGTTCGAGGCCGGCTTGGGCTACAACGCGAGCACAAGGCCGGCCTGAGCTACATAGTGCAACCCTGCCTCAAAAACCAGGGCCGGGAGTTTGGCTCAGTGCCTTAAGCGCCTGCCCTGGCAGGTGTGAGGTTGTCAGTTCAATCCCCAGTGCCACACACACAAAAAAAAATATACTTTGGGAATTTTTTTTTTTTTTTTTTTGTAAACAGTATCTTACTGTGTAGTTTAGGCTGGCCTTGAACTCACTGTGTACAGACTGGCCTGGACCTTGGGGCTACCCCCTGCCTCAGCCTCCTGAGTCCTGTGTGTACAGATGTGTGCCACCACACCTGGCTTTCTGTGCACATTTTAGAACTAAAGTATGAAAGTCATGAGTCCCCAGACTTAGCAGGAGCCCCTGTGCTGGGCATGAGCTATGTCCTGCTGGGTAACTGTGTCATTTATGTGTCACTCCAGCTCCTGTGACATCAGGGACATAAACAGGAGCTGGTTCGCTTCCATGACAACATATGAGCTGGGGGACCCAGCTGTGGCTCCACGGTGACTTTCCAGTCCCAAACGCCCACTGGGCCTCTCCGGTCCCCTCCCCAACGTCCCACCCTGCCGGCGACACCAGGACTGATGATGGCCAGCCTCTGGCACCAGGGGGTCACGCCTGGGACTCTCCTGCCCTCAGCTGAACTGGTCACAGTCGGTGCCTCTTTTCCCTCTGTCTGTTCCCTTTCCCTGCCTGCCCTCAGGTCCTTGGGTCTGGACTGTCCGTCACCTTTGGTCACCATCCCACTGGGCACCAACGCCACACAGCGGTGGCTGCCTGGCTCCACCCCCGCCTCACCTTCACTTTTATGACAGTCACCAGTGTCCTTGGCCTGTGCCTCCCACGTGCAGAAGACCAAGTGGACGGCTCTCCTGGAATGCAGGGCTGTCAGCTCCGCAATACTTAACCCGGGCCGCATCTCCGTGGCCGATACGCGCAGAGCTGGCTATGCTGCTTCCTTGCCCTTCAGCTGGCTCTAAGCGATGCAAACAAGGCTGAGGTGCTGATATGTAATCTTTAAGGCCGACCGATGATTTCCTGTTTTCCTACATTCTGTTCCCTGTAAAACGGTCGAACACAGTGGCACGGCAGAGCCAGCGAGCTCCAGGAATGTCAGCTGGGTACAAGCCTCAAAATAAGAGACTATGGAGCCAGGCGTGGTGGCGCACGCCTTTAATCCCAGCACTCGGGAGGCTGAGGTAGGAGGAGCGTTGTGAGTTCGAGGCCAGCTTGGGCTACAACGCGAGCGCAAGGCCGACCTGAGCTACATGGTGCGACCCTGCCTCAAAAAACCAGGGCCGGGAGTTTGGCTCAGTGGCTTAAGCGCCTGCCCTGGCAGGTGCAAGGTTGTGAGTTCGATCCTCAGGGCCGCAAAAAAAAAACAAAAACAAAACAAAACAAAAAAAACTATGACTTCCTGGGGGACACAAGTTTACGTACCCAAAACTGAAGCAGCAGCCTCCTAAACTCATTACTGTGCTGTCCCAGTTGAGTTATGCAGACCCGTCTTTCTGCATATCTTCCTCCCTGCATACTGCAGAGGGGCTGGTCTCCGCCCGGCTAGCTCAGCGTACCTTGCTTCCATAATTCCCCGCCATCCTCACGAGATGATCAGTTCTGGGAGAGGCCTTGGATCACGGCTTTTGTATATTCTCATTGGGATCGAGCTTAGGACCCCTTGGATGATGTAACTTTGAATATGTCTTGGAGTCTTTACTCTCATTGTGGGTGGCATTGGAGGTGGCAGATTGGAATTAACTCGTCGGGATTCCAATAACATTTCTATGAGATTACAAATATAACTTTCCGGATTGTGAGGTGGACTGGAAGAGGGATTACAATATCTGGATTACAATACCCAGGCAAGGTGTCATCCGTTTATGGGTGAGGAAACGGGCACGGGACAGGAAGGAAACTGAAGGCTCAGGACCCCTGCTGTGAGAACCCCAGTTCTGGGCTGACCATGCCCAGGCCAGGGGACAGGGACTTCAATTCTGTGCCTCTGTGATTGGTGCAGGGCATGGCACGATGCCAGCAGTTAGTGTCCTCCCAGGACTCCCTGACAGAGCCAGGGAAACAAGGGCTCCCTTGTCTACAAGTCTTGGGCCTGTAATCCCAGCACTCGGGAGGCTGAGGCAGGAGGATCACCTAGAGTTCAGGGCCAGGGTGGACTATAGAGCAAGATCCTGTCTCAAAAAACAAAGCAAAAACAAACAAAACTGCAAATGAGACATGGGTCTAAGGACAGCAGCTATCCTGACGTGCTAGGTTTTGTTGGTGGTGTTGTGGTACTGAGGACTGGGCCCAGGGTTTCATTACCAGCCTTGTTCTTTTTTCTTTCTTTTTTTGTTTTTGTTTTTGTTTTTTTGACACAGAGACTAAGTCATTAAGTTCTCCAGGCTGGGTTCAAACTTGCCATTCTCCTGCCTCAGCCTCCCAAGTGCTGGGATAGTATAGGCAATGCATTAAAAAAAACTTTATTTTATATATCTGCGGTACCTTGGGGAGTAGGTCCCTAACATATCTTGGTTCCTTTTCCCGCCCTCCCCCCAGTCCCTTCCCCCTTCGGTCCCCTCCCCCTGCACAAGGGTGGTCTCCCTGCGGACCGGGTTTCCCTGCTGCGCCCAGCCAACCAGACGCGGGGAGCCTTTCGGGGACCCTGGTATCCTCTCGTGGATGCCGGGGACGGAGCCCACGGTGAGCCCCCCAGCCCCCTCGGGTCCCTGGGGTGAGGCCGGCGCTTAGGCAGCAGTCGCTGGGGGCTGCTGGTTTATTGCTGGGCTGTGCAGGCGGGGCGGGGACTGGGCTCAGGGCCCCCTGGCACACGGAGGCGGCTGGCGAGGAAGCGCAGGGCGGCGCGGACGCCCTCCCGGGCCCTCTGCTCCGCGGCCCCCAGCGCTCGGGCGAAGGCGGCGCCGCCCAGGAGGCTGCGGACGGAGCGCAGGCCGGGACCCGCGGCGCGCAGCAGCCCGAGCGCCAGCCCCACGCTCGCGGCGGCCTCGGGCCAGCCCAGGACGTCGGCCAGAGACCCTATGGCACCGTCGCCGCCGCCCAGCAGGCCGGAGCCGGGGTCCAGCGGGGCGCGGCGCGCGTCCTCGGGGTCTTGGGGCAGCGGGGACGCGGCCGCCTTCTCGTCCTGGTTCTCGTCCTGGTCCCCAGGGGGCGACGTGGGCTGCGGCTCTACATCCCGGCGCTCAGCGGACGCGGCGGCGCCCCGGGCTGTCGAGGCATCGGCAGGGAGGGGGCGCTGGCCCTGGGACCCTCCTGTCCGGGTGTCCCCAGGCCTGTCACTGGCTCCGGGGGGGCCATTGGGGGCACTGGTGGCGGCTGCGGCCTCTCTCAGGGGCCCTGTGGTCATCTATGCCCTCTGCCACCCACTTCTGCCGCTGGGAGGGGTGGCCATGGCTGTGCTGCGTGGTCCCCGCGCTGAGGTCACAGGGGCCGCAGGCAGCGGGTGATGTCACAGGCACGTGGAGAGCGCGGTCCTGCACTGCTGCCGGAGGGCTGAGCCGATGGGCCGATATGGAGCCAAGTGTGCAGGGTCGTAGGGAAAGAAAGACAAACCTCTCCGCAGAGGATAGAGGTGTGTAGGCTGGCACTCGAGCAGCCTCGGGCCTCCAGGAGTCGCGATGGTCGTGACTGGTGAATGAGAAGAGGACGCAGATGTTGGATTGGAGTCTGTGTCGGTCTGTGTCCACACGGCGGCTGCAGGATCCGGACTGAGCCGGTCTTTCCCGGCGGCAGCCAGTGGGAACAAGCAGTCGCAGGGCGGCTCCAGGCCCCGACGGCTCCCTGCCACGGGATTGAACCAACGCACAACCCCAGAAAAACCGGGGGTGCTCCTCGCCCTAGAAAGGGAGGGTGGCCAGGGGGAGGGGAGAAGCGAGGCGGGGCGCCGCTACCCCACTTCCTAGCGGACAAGAGCCATCACCTTCCTCGCACAGGAGGAATTGGGGACACCGCAGACGGAAACGAACGGAGTCCGCGGGGCGCGGTAGCAGGCGCGGGTCTCTCCCGTCTGCACTGGCTTCTGGGAGCTGAGCTCAGCACGCGATCGTGCGGGTCTCTGGGGTCTGAATCCCGCCTGCTCCAGCGCGCAGTCTCCAGCGCTCTCACACCAGGAGGGGTCCGAAAGGGACCGAGGACCGTCCTGGGCAGAATGTTGGTGGATGGGAACAGAGCCTGCGCCGGCGACCCTCCTGCCTCGTCCTCCGTGCCAGCTCTGGGTTAGCAGCCCTGCCGTGGTGCACCGAGGATGAGACTCCCTGCGACTCTGGCGCGCCTGGCGTTGGGGCTCCTCCCCCAGCTGGAGGCCCCTGTGGCTCCTCGGTTCCCCTCACACCCCTGGGACTGACCCCCCTCAGTTGCCACTTGAGTCCCTGTAGGGAACCCTGTGTCCGCAGAGGCCACGGAGCCCTGGAGAGTTCGCTGGGGCGGCGAGCTGGTCGCTGGGTGCTGGTCCAGTCGCCTCCGCTTCTCACCCTCGGCAGCAGCTGCTCCGCTGGAAGAAGTCTTCCCAGCCCGCCACAGGCAGGGGAGCGCCAGGCCACGGCCAGGCCGACGGACGGCGAGCGGGGAGGATCGCGCGGAACTTTACAGAGGAGCCTCCAGAGGACTCAGTATCGCCGGTTCTCCCCTTCCCTCATTCTGCCATTAGAAATGTGAAGTTCGAGTCCCGGCACAAAAAATAAATAAAAAAAAATTAAAGAAATGTGAAGGTCTGGCGTGGCGGTGCACACCTATTGTCCCGGCACTTGGGAAGCTGAGGCAGGGGGATCACCTCGAGTTTGAGGCCAGCTTGAACAACATAACAAGACCCTGTCTTAAAAACAAAACAAAACAAAACAACGCATAAAACCGTCATTAAAACAATTGTGAGATAGGATCTTACTAAATTACCCAAACTGGGCTCAACTTCCGATCTTCCTGCCTCAGCCTCTCAGAGCACCATCATGCCAGGCTGAGATTTCTGGCTGTGAGGCACAGGGCAGTGTCCCTGGGGAACCACCAGGAGTCAACCAGCAGGGACACCTTCATCATTAATCCTCCCCCCAACCTCGGCAGCCGCACTGTGCTGGACCCCACTTTATTTATTTATTTATTTATTTTTTGTGGCACCGGGGATTGAACTCACAACCTCACGCCTGCCAGAGCAGGCGCTTAAGGCACTGAGCCAAACTCCCAGCCCTAGTTTTTTGAGGCAGGGTCGAACTATGTAGCTCAGGCCGGCCTTGTGCTCGCGTTGTAGCCCAAGCCGGCCTCGAACTCACAACGCTCCGCCTACCTCAGCCTCCCGAGTGCTGGGATTAAAGGCGTGCGCCACCACGCCCGGCTTGGACCCCACTTTACAAAGAAGGAAATTGAGGCTCTTTAGACCAGCCACAGGGCCCTCTGCTACAGCCCTCTGCGTCCGTGCCCCGCGTGCCCATGGTCAGGCCACACCAGGTCCCCTTCCTCCCCTGCTGCCAGGGGCAGTTTTGCCAACGTCCCCGCTCCCTGCTCCCTTGGCCAGTCCCAGGGATGTGGCCTCAGTGTGTGACCCAGGCTCTGCCGCCCGCCTGCCCTGGGGCCACCTGGGGACAGGGAGACCCGGCCTGGCACTGCTGTCCCCAGGTACCTGGGCCGTCTCTGGTTATCTGCACCCCAACTGCCAGTCCCCCAACCCGGGTCCCCACAAGTTCAGCCCTCTGAGGCGGGGCAGGTGGTGCCCTTGGTGACCTGGCCAGTCCAGTGGGGGACCCCAGGGACCCGGGCGACCTGGAGGACAGGGACAGCTGAGGGAGGGCTCAGGTGGTCACAGCCTGGTCTCAGGCCTGGCACCCACACCACCGGCCCAGACCTGGGGCTGCGCCAGGCCTTGAACTCACTTTGTAGCCCTTGCTGGCCTTGAATTCTTGGTCATCCTCCTGCCTGAGCCGCCCGAGTGCCAGAATTACTGGGGTGCAACGCAGTACCCCACCACTGTAGATATTTTAAGAATAAATCATACCTGAAAAAAAAATCACTATCAATACCACAAAGGGTTCAGATCTATACAAGATCCCTGACAGATGGATGACCCCATTAAAGACTGAAAAACAGTATCCAAAACACAGAAACCTCCTACTCAGAAAAAAGAAAAAAAATCTAAATAGCTGATAACATGGGAAAATATTCAAATGTATCATCAGTCAAAGAAAGAAGATACAAAAGACCATCTTTATTAGGTGGCAGGATTGTAAGTGATTCAGCACATTCTCCGAGCTGTGTTTTGTAAGTTTGTTTTGGTGGTAGCTTTGTGGTACTAGCGATCAAACTCTTGACCTTGCACTTGTCAGGCAGGCGATTACACCACCGAGCTAAAACCCCAGCCCTTTGTTTTGTTTTGTAAGTTTTTATTTGTTATTTGAGAAAGGGTCTGGCTTTATACTTCAGGCTGTACTTGAGTGGACTGTAACCCAGTCTGGCCTCAAACTCTTGGTGACCTTCCTGCCTCAGCTACATTCCTGCCCCTACACCTTTCAGTGCAACCTGGCCCACGACAGTGCAGAACTCGGGCTCTGGGACCTCAGCGGGACCCCTGGAGAGGGACCCAGGGTATGCAGGGTACACAGGAGGTGGCGGCTGTGTCGCAGCCCCAGGATCCGAGGTCAGTTCTACCCCTGGGGCATCCTGGAGGCCTCACCTGGAGCACTTAGAGATTTAGTACGATGCTGAGAAAGAAAGAAGAAATTAAAAAAGAAGACAGGAGTGGTGGTGCACACCTGTAATCCCAGCACTGGGGAGGCTGAGGCAGGAGGATGTCAATGTGGGCTAAGTAGGGAGATCCTTTCTCAAAACAAAACAAAGGCGGAGAAGAAAAGAAACACAAAAGGCCTGGGGAGGTAGCTCAGTGTGAAGGTTGTGGGTTCAAGTCCCAGAACGACATTTTTTAAAACAAAGCTTTATTAACTCCAGAAATTAGTCACAGATGGAAGTTCGGGGAAACTCAAGCCCCGCTGGGAATGCTGGGTTGTGTTGAACTCGAAAGCTGAGCTTTCTGGAATATCCCGCTGAGGGGCGCAGGGCGGGCGCCCAAGGAAGGGACGAGTCCTGGCTCTCTGCCGCCGCCCAGTGCTGGCTCCTGGTATTGCAGGAGCGCGTGGGTTTAATTCAGTGGATGGCCGATCCCTCTCCGGGTGGAGGTTGGAGTTTGAGCCCCAAAACCCAAGCACGGGGTGAGCAGAAGTCTGGACCGTGTGCCTCCTTCCCACCGCCACCGCAAAGCTGAAACTCGCTGTTGCTCCGTAAGGTCCGGACGTACGCGGATCGCAGTGCAGTTTTATTTTTTTGAGACGGGGTGTCACTATGTGGCCCAGACTGGCCTTGAACTCATTACGATCCTCCTGCCTCAGCCTCCTGAGTGTTGGAGTTACAGGCGTGCACTACCACACGCGGTCAAATACAGATTTTTTTTCAGATAATTTTTTTTTTCAGATAATGTTTTTAAAAGTCAAATAATTCTATAAGGCCTATAAAAAATTCAGCATCTTCTTTTCACCCAAATGACCACGCTTCGACCGGTTGATAAATAGCTTCTGTCCAGTTTTACTATGTGCTAGGAACTATGGCAAAGGATTTCCCCAAATTATCTCCATCCTTGCAACTCCGTATGAATGTCTTTTTTCTCTCTCCGTGGGAGATGAAATTGAAGAAGCAATTTCTTTCGCATGCCAGCAGGGGGCAGACTCGGCACTGGGACCCAGGTTAACTGGGCCCGAGGTCTGCGTCTGCGGTTTTCAGCGTGGTCCTTGGCCTGCGGCCCGCGGCACCTGGTGGTCTGTCTGAAATGCTGGGTTCAGGCCGTCGTGCCCGCCTCTCTGGCGGCAGCTCTGGGCCAGCCTGCAGCAAACGGGGTTTCCTGGCGAGACCAAGAAGGGCTGCCCTGGTGGGAGTCTGGGACTGCGTTAGCTAGTTTTTATGTACACACACATACACATATGGTTTTTCTTTCAGCTTCTCACGCTAAAGAAACAACACGATGTTTACATGTGTGTGTCTGATTGACCTAATGAGTAGAACATTTTGAAAATTGAATCCGGCAGTGCCACTGACACCACAGTACAGCCTCGCCCCCCACCACGGTCACCTTTCAGCCTGCGGCCAGGCCCCTTCCTTCTGGGACACTCGGGCCTGTCCTCCTATGTGGCTCAGGGTGACAGCATCCCTGGTTTCCGGCCTTGGCCCTGCTGTGCTTGGGCTCCTCAAGATGCCTCCTGACCAGGCAGGGGTCCCTGCACCCCTGTGCAAAGTGTCTGAGTTTCCAGGGGCCCCGAGACCCCTGGACAGCTGGCGAGGGTGTGGAAGGAGGTGGAACCCTCGGATTCCAACCCAAACTCGGGTGGCGTAGGGCCCGAGGGTGGCCATCCGTCCATTCATTCATTCTCTCATTCACTCCCTCACTCGTTCATCCCTCCCTGTGTGTCACACGCTCTGCCTGCCTCCCTGGCATGGGGCAATGGGAGTGAAAACCAGGCCTGTTCTCCCTGAACTCCTCCACCTGAGCAAAAAGAAAATGGGGCACTAAACACAAAGTCAACCAAAAGTAAGATCATACGCTGCAACATGTTAACAAAGGCTGGAAGGGGGAGCCAGGTCCCAGTGCTGGAGATGAAGTGGAGCGTGCAAAGACCCTGGGGCAGCAGGGTGGAGAGAGGAGCTGAACAGAGCGTGGGCTTACTCTGAGACCCTGAAGGACTTCCAGGCGGGGGGTGGGGGTGGGAAGGGCTCAAGTCCAGTCCCATGGGAGCTATTTATGGGACCAGACCTTGGGAGATCTTTGAGTGGCTTCTGTAATTTTCCACTGCAGCACCGTCTCGGGAGAGCTGTATAGGGCAGAGTTCAAGTCTCTGGCCACTGGGGTAGTGGCCTGGGCCACAGATACCTCACCGGCTTCCCTGGGAGCTCAGGGGTCATCCTGGGGGAGACGCTCACACCCCCCGAATGGCAGGATATGGGCTCCTGACACACCACACCGTGCATCTTGCTTCCTGCTTTCCAAAGGGCACACGCACCCGTCAGGGCTCTACAGAAAAACTTGCCATCCCGGTACTCTGGGAGGCTGAGGCAGGAGGATGGCAAGTGTAAGCCCAAACCAAGAAACTTAGCAATTTAGTGAGACCCTGTTGTAAAACACAAATTTTTAAAAAAGGGTGGAGAGGTAGTTTAGTGCAAAGGCCCTGGGTTCAAATCCCAGTACCACCAAAACAAAACGCAAAGCAAAAACCCGCACTGAGGTGGGACCTTTCTATTACACCATCATGAGAAGTTAAAAAACAGAAACCATGAGCCCATGGCCGTGATACAGCTCAGCAGCGCAGTGCCTGCTTGGCAAGTGCAAGGTGCTGAGTTCGATTCCCAATACCACCAAAAAAACAAAACAAAACAAAAACAAAACACACACACACACACACAAAAGGGGTGATCCCGGGGCCAGGCCCAGGGGCTGGGAGCCCGGACGGGCACGGGGCAGCCTCTCTTGTCCTGCAGCCACCCAGTGAGACCCAGGCCCCGCTGCAAGTGGCCCGAGGGTTGTGCAGGCTCAGGATCAGAGGGACCCAGGCTTTTTCTGGCCCCCGCTGTGTGACCCGGACGTGTCTTCCCTGACATCACAGCGGGGCTGGGCCTGGCGCCTGCCGATTCTTGGGGAGAGCTCAGCGTCTGTCTGGAACCTTCTGGAGAGTTCGGAGCAGTGCGGTGCCTGTGCGGACCCTGCGAGCGTCGGGCAGGCGTGAGACAGTCGTGGTGTGAGGACCAGAGGGGACAGCTGGGACACAAGGCCTCCACGCGTGGCGCGTTGAGAGCGTGGTCCGGGCCTCTGTTTCTGGGCCAGGCTGGGCTGGGCCCGCAAGATGTCACCTTCCTAAGCTTCCTGACTCAGTGTCCAGCAGGATCAGGCTGCAGTCACCGCCGTCGCAGGCCCCGTTGTCTCTGCAGCGCTGTGGCCTCCTGCTCAGCGTTGTCGCTGTCTCTCTGTCCCTTTGCAGTGGACTCCGCCTGCGCTGTCGCTCCGAGGCCCGGGGGTCTGGGCCGGATTCCTTCACCAAGGCGCGAGGGACGGGGAGAGTGACTGCCCGGTCCTCGCCCCGACTTCCTGGGGACAGGAGTACCCCAGAGCCGTGGCCGCCCTGGTCTTGAGCGACACTGGCCAGTTTCTCCGTTTTCCTGACCAGAAGCCGGGCCGCAGTGCACGGGGACGCGGTGAGGTCGCCAGGCGGGCTCGAGTCACTGCTGGGAGGCGGAGGAAGCCTGTGGCTGCTGGGTCCCCCGTGTTGCTTCGCCCCTCCATGGGGTCTCTGTGAGCAGAGCCAGGCCCCGGGTTCAGGGTCTGTGACCCATGGAGGTCCGCCCTGCCCCACATCGGCTCCCGCTGTCCCACTGTCCCGCTGTCCAGCTGTCCCGCTGTCCTCCTGGCTGGGGTCAGAAGGAGAGGCCCGGGGAAGCTGTGGGGTGGAGTGGGAGGAGGCAGGATGTCCCTGGTCCTGACGGACACCCTGCCCTGTCCACGGCGGGCCACCGAGGGCCATCGGACCGCACAGGAGGGGCCCGGGCCCGATTAGCCTGGCGTGGTCTCTGACGCCAGTACTGTCGTGGGAGTGACGTGTGGGGGCCACACTCTGTCCCACGCTTTCCCTGTTCTGGACACCGCCTGAGAGTGCGTGCAGTGGTGTCTGTGTGCATGCGTGTGCCTGTGCGGGCCTGGGCGTTCCTGTGGGTGCGTGTGCGCGTGATGGGCGAACCTGACACTCTTCACGCACTGTGGCGCCGCCCTGGTCCCCACCTGTCTGCAGTGGCCACACTCTGGGGGCTGCACTGCCCGCTGCCTTGTGCAGGGGGGCTCCGCCCAGGCGCCCCGAGTCCCTCACCAGGGCCCTGGGGATGCGGCCCTGCGCTTCCCTCAGTCGGGCTGGGACTGTTTACACACCGAGTTCCTGGGAAGCCAGCTCGGGGGTGGCTCCTCCCGTCTCTCCCAGTCCTCAAGCCCAGACTGACTCACGCACCCCAGTGGCCACGAACGTGACCATCTGACCCGACACTTATGACAATTGGCCTCCGGCGACCTTGTGCCGCCGCCTTTGCACGGCACCCATGGCTCCTTTACCACAGTAGTCACGGAGTCCTGCCCGCTTCTCAGAAAGGCAACTGAGGCACGGGGCCTTTTTTTTTTGAGACCCGGTCTGGCTCTGTAGCCCAAGCTGGCTTTGAGCTTGTGATCCTCCTGCCTCAGCCTCCGGACGGCTGGGACTATGGGAATGCGCCATGGCTGCAAGACAAGCACTCCGCTTGAAGCGGCCTCTTGGGGCCTGCAGCTTTGTCCCTGACCCTCGTGGAGTCTCGGAGTGTGACTCTGGGGTTCCCCCTCTCTGGGGCCGTGGGGCCCACGTGAGCGTCAAGGGAATGGTCTCAGGGAGGACCCGGGGACCGGCGTCTAAGTCTGTGCCCTCCGCCTCTCCCAGGGTCCCCGCGGCTTTGGTGCAGTGACCCCAGCCAGGGCGTGGCCCAGGCAGCACGCGGGGGTGGGGAGCGGGCATCCTCCGGGTGGGATGGGAAACACAGGGGTCACCGGAGGGGAGCAGAGGAGAGGGCTGGGGTCGGGGGACCCAGGCGAGGGGAGCTCAGGGGGCGGAGGAGCGGGGTCTCGGGCAGCCTTTGTCCGGAAAGAGGATGGAGGGGCGGGCGCTGTGCCCTGGGTCCGGGGCTGGGGGCGGCGACCTGGCGGCGCGGCTGGGACTCGGGGCGCAGACAGCCTGGACCTTGGCGCTGCGGCCCGGGCGCCACACTGCCCCCTGCCGGCGACACGTGCGGACGCGCGCCGCGCTTGGCCCCTCAGCCCGCGGCTCCGCCAGAGGAGAGGCGGCTACAGGGACGGACGGACGGACGGACGGACGGCATGGTATGTGCGCAACACCGGGACGGGCCGGGTGGCCGCGGGGGGGATGGTGGGTCACTCCGGGGCCTCGTCGCCTCTCAGGACGCTGCTGCCCTTTCCCGCGTGGGTCGCCTCTCTGGATCCCAGCTGGCTCCGGGCTGCTGCCCTCCGAGCTGGGAGTGAGGGTGGCTGGGTGGGGGGACCCCTCCCCGGGAGAGGAGGGGGAACCCCTGAAGTGGCAGTGCCAGAGGTGTCAAACAGGCAGGAGAGCCAGGCGCGGGGGCGCACTCCTGTAATCCCAGAACTGGGGAGGCTGAGGCAGTAGGATCACTGTGAGTTTGAGACTCACAGTGGGCTACATAGCAAGACCTTGTCTCTAAAAAAATAAACTGAAAAAGAAAAGAAAAAAAACCAGACTGGGCCATTGAGGCTCAAACATTCTAAGTTTTGGATCAAGCATCGTAATTTTTAGCATCCCCACTGCCTCACTTGGTCCCCACATGACTCAGTCCCGTGCCCAGCACGGTGACCACCCCTCTGGAGGTCAGGCAGGTGCATGTCCTACGGTCTTGACCTGGAGCTCCCGGGTCCTTCCGACAGAGGTCACACAGCCTGGAGTCGAGAACCTGGTCTGGAATCAGGAGCTGCTTCCATGAAATGATTCTGAACACCTGGAATCCTAGCCTTCTGGGAGGCTGAGGCAGAAGGATCACAACTTTGAACCCAGCCTGGGCAACTTCATGACTTAGTGAGACCCTGTCTGAAAATAAAAAGGACTGGGGATGAAGCCCAGTGAGGTGGCCCTGGGTTCAATGCCCAGTACCCTCCCCCCACACACACACAGGAAAAGAAAACAAAAGAGAAAGTCCATGTTTATGTCTCCGACGTTGTAACGCACTTTACCGTGGACAGCCGAGTTCTTTTTTCTCGGAGGCCACAGGATAAAGGTCACCTCCACGCCCCTTTGGTTCGATGAGCCAGGACAGAGCCCGGGTCTCTCAGGTGGCTTTTCTGGGCCTCTCTTCCTCTGTTCCACAGACTCCTCTCTGCCCCGACTGTCCCGTCCTCACCGTCCTCCCAGGAGACCTGTCCCCCAGGGCCGCAAGGAGCCCTGCACCCTGCAACGGCAGCCAGCCTGTGGGGCGCTTCGACCCCGAGGACCTGAACTTGACCGACGAGGCCCTGAGACTCAAGTACCTGGGGCCGCGGCGGACCGAGCTGTTCGCGCCCATGTGCGCCGTGTACCTGCTCATCTTCGCGGTGGGCACCGCGGGCAACATGCTGACCTGCGCGGCCATCCTGCGCTGCAAGGCCATGCGCACGCCCACCAACCTCTACCTGCTCAGCCTGGCCGCGGCCGACCTGCTGGTGCTGCTGCTGGGGCTGCCGCTGGAGCTCTACGAGATGGCGTACAACTACCCCTTCCTGCTGGGCCGCGGCGGCTGTTACTTCCGCACGCTGCTCTTCGAGACCGTGTGCCTGGCCTCGGTGCTCAACGTCACCGCCCTGAGCGTGGAGCGCTACTTGGCCGTGATGCGGCCTCTGCAGGCCCGGGCCGGGGTGACGCGTCCGCACGTGCGCCGCGTGCTGGCGCTCATCTGGGCCCTGGCCGTGCTCTGCTCGGTGCCCAACGCCAGCCTGCACGGCCTGCGGCAGCTGCAGGTGCCCTGCCGGGGCCTGGTGCCCGACTCTGCCATGTGCACCCTGGTCCGCTCCCGGAACGCCTACAACCTGGTGGTGCAGGGCACGGCGCTGCTGTTCTTCTGCGTGCCCATGGGCGCCCTCGGCGTGCTCTACCTGCGCATCGGGCTGCAGCTGCGGCGCGACCGGCGGCGGCTGCGCACGGCCAGGGCCTGCGCCGCCTGTGGACTCCAGCCGCGGGGCCGGCGCGGGACGCAGGTGACCAAGATGCTGTGTAAGTGTCGCGCTGCAAGACGAGGCCTGGGCGAGGCGCCGGGAGTGGGGCTGGGGCTCCCGGGGCCTTCGGAGGCCGCGTACGGTTTAGAGAACACCCGCGCACGTGTGTGTGTGTGTGCGCGCACACCCGCATGTGCCTGTCCCAACGTGTATGTAGGCCCTTTTATTTTCATGTCTTTTTATGGGGAGGGGGTCGTTTTGTTGATCTTTTGAGACAGGGTTTCGTGCTATGCAGTTCGAGCTGGCTTTGAACTCATTTCGTAGCCCAGGCTGGCCTTGAACTCCCAGCGATTCTCCTGCCTCAGCCTCCTGAGTGCCGGGATTATAGATGAGTCCCACCACGCCTGGCCATTGGCCTCTGTTAGAGTATCTTCCCCACAGCTTACACCACAGATAAATGTTAGTGGCTGTCCCAGTCGCTTCCTTGTTGCTGAGGCCCAAGACCTGACACCAACGAAGTGGAGGCACAGAGGTATATTTTGGCTCACGTGTTTCTGGAAATTTCTTTTTTCTTTCGTTTTCTTTCTTTTTTTTTTTTATTGCGGCACTGGGGATCAAACTCACAGCCTCACACCTGCCAGACAGGCGCTTAAGCCACTGAGCCAAACTCCCAGCCCTAGTATTTTGAGGCAGGGTCGCGCTACGTAGCTCAGGCCGGCCTTGCGCTCGCGTTGTAGCCCAAGCGGGCCTCGAACTCACAACGCTCCTCCTACCTCAGCCTCCCGAGTGTTGGGATTAAAGACGTGCCCCACCACGCCCGGCGTCCTGGAAATTTCTGTCCCTGTTCAGCAGGCTTCGCAGGAGGGCTGGGCAGGGGACCGCTGCTCAGAGATGGGGGTCCTGGGACCCAATCGCCTTCGGGAAGCCCGCCTCTGGGGGAGGCGTGGGCGCCTTGGCTCAGGACAGCGTGGGCTGTGTCTCTCCAGGGTCCTCTGTTCAGAGTGACTAAGAGTCCAGTACAGCAGTAGGGGCGCATGGAATCCAGCCCGGAGCCCTCCCGAGCCGGGGACCCTGTGTACACATGGAGGGCTTGCACACCAAAAAACTGACTGGCGCCCAGGAAAGCTGATGCGGGAACAGGGACTCGTACATCCGGGACTGCCGCCCTCATCCCAGCCACATCCGGGCTCTGTCCTTCCGCTGTGCCAGCGGGCTCTGGCCCCCTCCTGGAGAGCTACCTCTCCCCAAGACCTCCCAGAAGACACGGGGAAGGGTTCTGATTGGTGGGGTTTAGGCCACGCCCATCCCTGGGCGAGGCGGCTGAACACAGGTGCAGGGCCCTGTGAGAGCACAAGGTGGGATCCAGGAAAGCGGTTTCCCCCAGAAGGGCAGGAGGGTGAATTTCCTTGCTACCGTGTTCCTTGGGACTCACGGATACTGTCTGCCTAGGACGGGCTTCTCGGATACACGCCTGTCATTCTGGCACTCTGGGAGGCTGAGGCAGGAGGATCACTGGGAGTTGGAGCCCAGGCTGAGCTGCCTCAAAAAACAAACAAACAGTTTTAAGCCAGTGTGGACAATTTAGCAAGACCCAGTCTCAAAGCTCAATGTAAAAATGAGAAAAAAAAAATGAGAAAAAAAAATAAAATAAAAATGAGAAGAGCTGGGGATGTAGCTCAGTGCGATGACCCTGGGTTCAATACCCAGTACTGAGGGGAAAAATTATAAAGAGGCTTCTCAGGAAGTGCGTTTGTGGGACTTGGCAGCCAGCACAGAAGAGGCAGCGAGGGGGGCGGCTGGGCGGGGACGAGTTCCGTCCCCACCTGGGGCACCCAGCTCAGCGCCCTGCAGGGCCTGCACAGGTAGATGGGGACAGGCTCTGAGACCTGGGGCCCATGGTAGGCACAGCCCGTCCCCAGCACAAGACCCCTCCCGCTGCCGGATGGGGGTCCTGTGTCCCCTGAGTGGGGCTCCCTGCCCTGCCCACCACCCCCGTGTCCCCATCACAGCTGCACTGGCCCTCAGCCTCATTTGCTGGCCTGGAGCTGGTGGCCTTCTCTCGTCGCTTCCTCTCCTGTCCTCTGTGCCCTGGGCTGGTGGGGGTGACACTGCTTGCAAGGCGTCTGGGATTCTGAGGAAAACCATGCTGGGGGCAGGGTCAAATGGAGAAGACGCTGCAGAGGGAAGATGGTGAACTGGGGACACAAAGGACAAGAAACACAGCTGAGCCAGGTGCGGTAGCACACACCTGTAATTCCAGTCCTCAGGAGGCTGAGGCAGGAGGATCCCCGTGAGTTCCAGGTCAACCTGGGTTACATAGTGAGTTCAAGGCCAGCCTGAACCACACAGCAAGACCCAGTCTCAAAAGCAACAACCACAGGGAAGGTTATTCAGTGGGGCTGGGGGAGCCGGGAGGTGGGAGAGGCCCCTGCGGCCACCCAGGCCCTTCTCTCTCCCACAGTTGTGCTGGTCGTGGTGTTTGGCATCTGCTGGGCCCCATTCCATGCTGACCGCCTCATGTGGAGCTTCGTGTCACAGTGGACGGAGGGCCTGCTGCTGGCCTTCCAGTACGTGCATGTCGTGTCCGGCGTCTTCTTCTACATCAGCTCGGCAGCCAACCCCGTGCTCTACAGCCTCATGTCCAGCCGCTTCCGGGAAAGCTTCCGGGACGCCCTGTGCCTTGGGACCTGGGGCCGCCGCCAAGCCCGCTGCAGCTCCTACAGCCTCAGCAGGGTGACCACGGGCAGCAGCCTGTGTGACCAGGGCTCCCAGGGTGGCAGGACCCAGCCCCTGGCTGAGAACAGTGACCCTGAGGGAAAGGGAGGGATGGACCCCTCCTGAGAGGAGCAGCGTCCCTTGAGGGCCACTGGGGGCCTGACAGCTGCCTGTGCCCTCCTCTGTAGGGGTGGCCTTGTGCCTGGCCCCAGCTCAGCTTCGGATCTGCCCTTGGTCACCCTGTCCTTGTGTCTGTGAGGTGTGAGGGACACAGCAAGAGAAGAGTGCTACTCTGTTGTGCAGGACCCAGCCTACCAGGCACTGTGCCTTGTGCCTTGTGTCCCTCTCCACCCAGCCCCCACCCCCAGCTAGAGGCCTCCCCTGCAGACCGCAGAGCCTTGTGTCAATTGAGAAATCCAGAAGTTTAAGTAACTCAGCAGCTCTTCATCCTGGGGTGTAGATGACTAGCTATCCCCTCTCTAGGATGTTGTTCATTGGGTCAATTTGAGAAGGCCAGAAGTTTAACTGATTCAGCATGGGGTCAGGGTCCTTACTTTGTAAACATCCTGAGCCTCTGCAAGAGGAGGACATGGAGATGGTGTGAGTGCTACACCCATTCAAGGAGCGTAGCCTGCTTACAATATAAGGGAGGAGAAAAAAGCTCACTCTTCCCCACTTTTTGCTCTTGCTGCCTTTGCTGTCTTTTGCCACTTAGAAGTGTTTCCTCTGTGCCATGCCACTCTGCTTTGGACCCAACTAATTATGAACTGAAACCTTCACACTGTAAGCCAAATAAACCTTTCCTTCCTTAATTTTGGGTGTTGGGTATTTTATTTCAGCAATGAGAGAAAAGTAACCAACACAATTTAGTACCAGGAGTGGGGTCATTGCTGTGAGTACACTTTACCATGTGACTAAAAGTCTTTGGGAAATGACTTGTGGGAAGAGTTTGGATAGGTTCAGAGATGTCACCTGAAGGAGCAGAGCTGGAACATCTTAGGCTGTACTGTATGGGAGATTCTGGTCAGAAATCAGAAGATCAGAAGGCTGATAGAAATCCTGCCAGTAAAGACTAGGCCCCATAGGTTTCTGTTGGAAAGGACTGCATTGGGTCCTGGACTCCAAAAGATGTGTGTTATGGCTTGACAAAAAGTTTGTCTGTATTTTGCTTATGTCTGGAGACTTCACCTCAGACTAAGATTAAGGGTGGTGTACTAATTAATCTGGTAGAAGAAATTTCAAGACAATCGAATGTTGAGGCTGTGGTATGGCTATTGTTGGGGTTTTTTGGCTAGGTTGATTTTGCAAATAAAAGTAAACAACCCAGAAGGATGATTTAAAACCTTGTGAGTTTGGCCAGAAATGAAGTGCAAACTACAAAGATAGAGCTGAGGAGCGCTCCATTGCTGAGAAGAAACGAGAATATAAAAGATGGCCTTGGGGCACCACAAAAAGCAGCAAGTCTCAACCTTTTGCAGTCTCAAAACTGCAAAAGTGAAGGAATTCACTTTGATGAGAAAGCTGCAGAGAACCTTGTTCCAGAATGGTGGCGGCATAGAAAACTCGTTCCTCAGAATTGGATTCAGAATGCTCAGCGATCCAGGCACTTGACCCCTACAGCCAAGAGAGAGGAAAGCCTGGCTGCTGCTCCAACTGGCAGCAGACCTTGGTATCATCCATGTGGTGCTGATTTTAGGTGCATGCAGAATGCAAGAGTTATGAGGGTAAGACAGCTTCCACCCCAATTTCAGAAGGCCTAAGAGGCCAGGTGTTGTGCCTGTAAGAGGGCAGTGTGTGAAGCTGAAGGTGCAATGGAGAACTTTGAGGTTTGGAAAAGCCAGGAACGTGGATCATCTGAGGAAAGCTGCAAGAAGGGAGCAAAATGTAGCTAAGAGAGAACCCATGGGAGCTGTAACCATCAGAAGTGCTGTATGAGCAGAATCACTGAAACCCTACGGAGCTCACAATTTGCCACAGATCGTTTCAGATGCTGGATGTGCAACTACAGGATTTAATGTTTGCGCTGTTGGGTTTTGGGTTTGTTTTGGTCCTAATCCTTTTTTTTTTTTTTTTTTTTTTTTTTTTTTTGAGGCAGGGTCGCACTATGTAGCTCAGGCCGGTCTTGCGCTCGCGTTGTAGCCCAAGCCGGCCTTGAACCCACAACACTCCGCCTACCTCAGCCTCCCGAGTGCTGGGATTAAAGGCGTGCGCCACCACGCCCGGCTTGGTCCTAATCCTTTGCATCCCTGTTTATAACTTTTCAAATGAAAATGTTTATCTTGTGTGGCTGAATGTTGGACGTGTTTGATTTTATTTTCATTTGTACAGGGGCTTGCAGCTAACAGTGTCTTACATTGCGGAGGAGACTTGGGACTTGAACTTGTCAGCAATGCTGACACTGTTAGGACTCTGGCAACTCTCAGAGAGGGACTAAGTGCCTTTTGCATATAGAATTGTGCATGAATTTTTTTGGGGGGGTCAGGGATGAAATGTTACCATTCTAATGTACTATAATGTTGATAGACTTAATACTGGTTCTGAAGGATTGTTAAACCTGTGTTATAATGTTCAAATTGTGAAATGATAAGAATAAGCATGTCTTTGCATCTGAACATTGGTTTAAAGAAATGTGTCTGGCTGCCAAGTTGACAAGGGGTGGACTGTTATGGTTGATGCATTGTGTCAACTTGAGAACTCTAGAGGTTTAATTAAGTAACTCAGCAGCTCTCTGTCCTGGGGTATAGAGGACTAGCCATTACACTCTAAGACATTGTTCACTGGGTCAAGTTAAGGTCAGAAGTTTAAGTGATTCAGCAGGGGGCCAGGATCCTCACTTTGTAAACACCCTCAGCATCTGAAAGGGGAGGGCACAGAGGTGTTGTGAGTGCTGCACCCACCTGAGGGTGCTTACAATGTGTCTTAGTTATTTTTCTCTGGTTGCTGAGACAAAATGACACCCAAAATTAGGGAAGGAAAGGTTTATTTCTTACAGTTCTTGGGGGTTTCAGTCCATACTTAGTTGGCTCCAAGGCAGCGTGACATGGTGGGGCAGTCATTCGTGGCGGCCGCCAAACAACAAGGCGAACCAGCGAGAGAGAGGGAGAGAGACAGCCCTTACACAGAAAGTTGGCCCCACTCCTGGGCGAGTGCAGCACTAGCATCGCTAATCCCAGCACTAGGTAACAAACCAATCACAAACGCCAGACTCAGCCCCGTGCAAATTACATGAGGCCTTGGGGGGACACAGGACAAACCAAAACACAATGCAAAGGAGGAAAAGAGGCTTGCTCTTCCCCACTTTTAACTCTTGCTGCTTTTACTGTTTTCTGACACCTTGAAGTGTTTCCCGTGTCATGACACCCTGCCTTGAAGCCAGCTGATTATGGACTGAAACCTCCACAAACTGTGACCTAAATAAACCTTTCCTTTCTTAATTTTGGGTGTCAGGTATTTTGTCTCAACAATGAGAGAAAAATAATCAAGACACTGGTTGAACTGCTGGTGGCAGAGTGCACCGGGCGTTCTGGAGACCCAGTTCTGGTCCCAGCCCTGCTGCCACCACCTGGCCTGAGGGCATCTAGCAGCCACCCCACCTTCCTAGGCTTTGGCCCCTGCTCTGCCCAGTGAAAGGCAGGCTGCCATCCAGGGCCACACTGTGCCACCAGCTGCAGTCCCCTGTGCACACACCGTCACTGCTCACAAAGGCCTCAGCCTGCCCTGAGATGGCCAGGCCCCTCTGCCCCTCACCAACGGCCTGCTGGCCTTGGACCCCACGGGCCCAGGACATGCAGAGCAAGAGACAGAACCAGCCACATGCCACGAGGGACCTGTGGGGGACACCGGGGCAGGGCGAGTACCTCCAGGAAACACCAATCCCTCAGACCCTGAGGCCACCTCAGTGTCCAGTGGGGGCTCAAGTGAGGGCAAAACTTGTCCCGTGACAAGTCCCACGGTCCCATCCTCCTGAGAGGACCCTGCGTCACGGGTGGGAGCTGTGAGGTGACCTGGGTCGTCTGTCTGGGCCCTGCTGCAGGTGACCCATTAGCTCAGTCCAGGCCCCTCGCCCAGGAAGTGGAGGCGATGGCACAGGGTCACCGAGAATGTCACTCACTCAACTGGACAAAGCGAAGGCGGAAAGTGAAAATAATCTTAACAGGCAAGCAATTTTAATTTTTATTTATTAATTTACTTATTTTTTGCCTTTTTGAGACAGGGTCTCACTATGCGATTCAGGCAGGACTTGAGCTTGCTTCATAGCCCAGGCTGGTCTCAAACTTGAAATAATCCTCCTGCCACAGCCTCCCGAGTGCTGGAATTACAGGTCTGTGCCACTTCGCCCCACTGGAAAGCAATTTTTACTGTGCGAAGTGGGACATCATTTTCTGATTTCTGTTTTACAAGATGAGACGTTCTGGAGACTGACTGCACAGTCATGTAAATATACTTCAAGTAGTACGCTGTCCACTTGAAGGCTAAGACAGTAAATTGGATTGCATGTATGTTTTACCATGGTTTTTCCTCAAAGAGAACTAAGATATCCTGCCGTGCGCAGAGTAAGTGGTGTCTCAGTCACTTTTCCTGTCATGGAGACAATAGGTGGCAAGCACAAAGCAAAGGAGGAGAGGTTTATTTTGGCTCACAGCATGTAGAGATTTCAGTCCACAGTCGGCTGACTCTGATGCAGGATGGTACAGCAGAGGAGAAAAAGCACTTGGCATGGCAGACAGTAACCCCAGCACTCATGAAGCTGAGGCAGGAGGATCGCCACAAGTTCAAGTGTATCCTGAGCTACACAGTGACATCTTGCCTCAGAACAAACAAACAAACAAAAAAACAGAAAGGCAAGGGGTGTTGCTCAGTGGTAGAGGGCTTGCCTAGCATGCACAAGACCCTAAATTCAACCCCCAGTACCACAAAACAAAACAAACAAACAAACCAAAATAAAACAAGCCAAGCTGAGCCCAGCCCACTCCTCTCTGGAGGTCCCCAGCTGTCATCTTAGGAAATCTGGACAGAAGCAAGGAGAATACAAACATGGGAAACTTCTGGACTCTCACATTAACCCCTCTAACACATGGGAGTTTGGCTTCATACTGAGTGTGAGAGGGTTTCCAGGTGTCCGCTGTACCCCGAAACACGCAAGGAATTGCCCACTGGCTGCAAAGGATGCTGGGCCTCGACTCCTGCGATGGGGTGGGGACAGCTGGGGGAAAGTGGACCACGGCACACAGCCTCACCTGTCTTCCTTCCGACACAGCCTGAATCTCATGAATCCTCCAGACCACAGCCTACAGGACTCTAAGGGTCACTGAAAATGGTAAAGACGTCACAAGTGCTGGCCAGGACCAGAGTAAATCCAGTGTCTCCAAGCCAAATCACCTGATTTCTTCCACAAATCCATGGCATTTTTGAAAGGGGAGGTTCTTCTTTACAGCTTTTAAAAAGTTTAAGAGACTATCAACCAACCAGGCATGGTGGTGAATGCCTGTAATCTCAGCACTTGGGAGACTGAGGCAGGAGGATCACCGTGAGTTTGAGGCCAGCCTGGCTACATAGTGAGTTCAAGGATAACCTGAATTACAGAGACCCTGTCTCAAAAACAAACAAACAAACAAAGAGACATACTAACCAACTGCAATGTACAGAATTTTTTGAATCCTAATGTAAACAAATCAACAAGACATTTTGAGACAGAAAATGAACAGATGTAGCTGCCTGTGGTGGCATTCGCCTTTATTTCCAGCACTTGTGAGGCTGAGGCAGGAGGATCATTGTGAGTTCAAGATCAGCCTGGGCTACAAAGTGAGTTTAAGGCAAACCTGAACTGCATAGTGAGACCCTGTCTCAAAAAATTGGGCTCGGCATTTCCCTCAGTGGCACCAGGTTGTGAGTTTGATCCCTGGTACAAAAAAAAAAAAAAAAATCTGCTAAGAAACTAAGCCTTAAGTGACTGAGGATGCAAACCGACAGCCCTGCACGGGAGCCTCAGTTTCCCTGTATGTAATGTGGCATTTTAACAACATTGACATCTCAAAGCTGCTTTGAAAAATCCATTATAAAATACAGTACGTGAAACGACAGAGCCGGTAGTGGTGGGCACACTTTAATCCCAGCCCTCAGGAGGCTGAGGCAGGAGCCTCGCCGTGCATTGCCGGCAGCCTGGGCGACACACCTAAACCATAGGGCGATCCTGACCCCAAAAAACCAAAATAACATAAACATACACAAAGTAAAAGCAGCACCAGTCAGGCAGGTGAGTTATTCGCTACCCATTGCTGCAACGCCAGCCTCTCTCGCACTTGCGCCGCGCACCACAGCCGATCCGGCGCTTCAGCCTCAAAATGGCGCCGAGAGAACCGCGCCTCGCCTGAGGGGCGAGGCCAACTGGTGTCCCCCGAACTAAAGTGTTGGACCCGCGCGCAGGCGCAGCACGTGCGGGCCCAGAAACCCCGCCCCCAGGGCGCGCCAGCCGCGAGCTGTGATTGGCCGAGGCGGAGTCACGTGGGTGCCGTCAGCTCCCCGGCCGTTTTACGTCAGCGTCTGGGATTGGCCGCTTTCCCTCTCCGCAGCGGCGGAACAGGCTTTGTTCGCTGTAAGAGGGCGGCTGCGCACTGGCGCCGCTGAGAGGAGACGCCAGAGGGTCAGGACGGTGCGGGTTGACCTGGGACGTGGTGTCAGGGCTGTAGCCCGCGATTCCGTGCTGTGCGCGGTGTTCTGGGCGACGCGTCCGCGCGGTCACCGCGTCGGGTGGGCGCCTGCATCCGGGCGCTGGGCCGCTGTGTGCGCCTCCGCTTGCTGCTTCAGTACAGCGGTTAATTTTCCTATAGTCTAATTTGAAAATGAGAGGAGGCGAAAAGGAATAGTCCCTAGAGGTTTGGCTCTTAACCTTGAGGAGTTCCGGGGTCTAGATGGTGACGGGAGGAGTCTTGGGATACCCGGCTTAGGACAGACACCAGAAACTGACCTTTTTTTCCTATATTCGTTGGTGTAAAACATTGTAAGTGAAAAGAGAGAATGACACCGGCAGGCGGCCGTCGTGGCACACGCCTGTCGTCCCAGCACTCGGGAAGCTGAGGCAGGACAACCGCCGTTAGTTCGAGGCCAGTGTGAACTACACAGTGAGACCCTGTCCCAACACCCCCCAACACGTGTCACCAGCTGTCATCGCTCCTTGCTTTAGTGATAACGGAAGTAAAGGCACATGCTGCGTTTGATGGCACAGGCTGTGATCACAGACTGGCCTTGATCCCGGGATCCCCCACCTCTAGAGCTGGAATGAGGCGTGCAACTTGTCTATTTTATGGCATTTGCTATAGGAGCCCCTTATTTAACTGGGTGAATCTGCCAGGCAGTCCACAGTGGTGACTGTCATTCCCATTGTATTATGGAGAAGACTGAGGCCCAGGGAAATGAAATCTCATGGGTTTAGAAGTGGCAGGGCCGGGATTGAGCCCTGTCCTTTGGCTTCAGCATCTGTGTCCTCAGCACCGATTGCACGGGTGCAGTATGCTGTAATTTTGTCTCTCTGCTCTTATTAAGTTGGGGATTAAAGGTGTGCGCCACCACGCTGGACTTTGTCACTGTATTATTAATTGCTTTTGCAGTAAAGATTCCTTTTGCGTTAAAAAATCTTAACAGGCTGGGCGTGGTGGCACATGCCTGTAACCCCAGCACTCAGGAGGCTGAGGCAGGAGGATCCATGCAACTTCAAGGCCAGTCTGGGTTACAAAGTGAGTTCAAGGGCAGCCTGAACTGCATAGTGAGACCTTGTCTCAAAAGAAAAAAATCCTAACAAACTTGAGTTTCCTAACACATCCCACATTAGGAAAAATATTTTGTTTCAATTCGCAAATGCGAATGACTTTTGAAACAAAAATTCAAAAACATCATTTCTGTCAGTATTTTCCACAGCTTCTGGTTAAAAATTTTCAGTTTTTAACACTAAGCTAGTAAGAGGGGTTGAAGGGAGGGGAGGGGAATGGGGAAAAAAAATCAAGAATCAAGTTATATCATGTACAGGTAAAAATTCCCTATGATGAGTTATCATTATGTATATCTAAAATGTACTAATAAACTTTTTTTTTTTTGGTACTGGGAGTCAAATTCATAACCTCGCACTTGCCAGGCAGGCGCTGTGCCACTGAGCTATAGCCCTGGCCCTCAATAAACTTAATTTTAAAAAAGTCAACAGGGCTGGTTGGGTAGCTCAGCAATAGAGCATTGGGGAGCACGGGTGAGAACGGGATTCATTTCCCAGCACTGGAAAAAAGTCATTCGGCGTGTGACCTAGAACAGGTTTTCCTGGATAATCCTTGGTCGCAAGCGGGGGCCATCCATTTCCTTGGATGGCAAGAGGTGTTGGGATACCTGACTTACAAACAGACACCAAAAATTGCCGTTTTTCTCTATATGTTTTGGTGTTTTTTCATGTAAAGCATTCCAGCCAGGCAAACTGGGAGACCCTTATAATCCCAGCTATCAGGAGGCTGAGGCAGGAGGATTGCTGTGGATTCAAGGCCAGCCTCAGTTACATAGTGAGGTCAATTCCAGCCTAAATTACAGAGTGAGACCTCTGTCTCAAAAAAACCAAAACCAAGCGCCTGCAGATACTGGCAGGCTCGCACCTGGACAGGAAGCTGGTTGTGTGCAGTGTTGCTAGTCTAGCATCGCTTGCTTTAGTAATAATGGAAGTTAAAGCATAAAGTCACACCGAAAAGCTTTGACGGGAAAGCGAGCAGAAGGCAGGAGAGGACCCTGACTCAGGGTCAGGTGGCCGCCCGAGAGGCAGCAGGGCGGCTTCTAAGCAGTAGCTGGTGACTGGGGCGGGGTGACCCTCAGCTCTGTCGCCATGCCCTGGCTCTGGAACCTGGGTGACTGAGGGGTGGCCCCCTTCCTGGGAAGGACTGTCCCTCTCTGAGGGGGGTCTCAGTCACATGCCTTCTGCCTTTCCCAGAATCCTGGTGACCACAGGGTTGGGACAAGGCCTTAGGCTGCTGGGTGTACCTGAGTAGCCCTGGGACTCTTTATCTCGGTGACCTCAGTCTCGAAGTGGGAGGAGCTAGAGGGCCAGACACTCCCTAGTGACCAGGCGCCCTCTGCTTGGGGAGATCGGCGGAGACTGACAGTAACCTAGTTGTGCCTGAGTTACCTGTCAGGGCTGTGTAGGCCTGAGTGAAAAGCTCAGGGCTCAGGTCCCTGATTGTCCCTTTAATGAGTAGTAGGTCTTGGCCCTGTGTGGTCCCTGGCTGTGGCCTGAGTGTGTCATAGTACTGCCTGCTCTTCCTGGAGCCTTGCATTTAACTGTAAATAAAGCAGCTGGTGTCAAATTTGCGGAAGGCAAATACTTTTTTTTTTTCTTTTTTGTCTCTTTAAGACAGGGTCTTGCTGTGCAGTTCAAACTGGTGTTGTGCTCACTTTGTAGCCCAGGCTGGTGTCAACTTCACAACGATCTTCCTGCCTAAGCCTCCTGTGTGCTGGGATTACAGGTGTGTGCCACCATGCCTGGCTATTTTGTTTTTTGGGTTTTTTGGGGGGTACCAGGGGTCAAACTCATGACCTTGTACTTGTCAGGCAGGTGTTTACACTGCTGAACTAAATCCCTGACCTGCTATTTTGTTTTTTGAGGCAGGGTCTTGCTACGTAGTTCAGGCTGGCTTTGTATTTAACTATGTAGTACAAGCAGGCTTCGAACTCTGGGGATCTGGCTCAGCAGCACAGCACCTGCCTGGCAAGTACAAAGTCATGAGTTCGATTCTCAGTTCTCAACAGCAACAAAACAAAACACAGGATGAACTTGTGTTGATTTTCCTGCTTTGGCCTCCCAAATTCTGGGATTACAGGGCTGAGCCAGCACACCCAGCTGAAGGCAGACACTTTTGATCTCACCCGTATATGGTTTCTTCCTTCTGCATCTCTGTAGGAGGTTTAGCTATGTGAATGTTAAATACGCTGATGACCAGGAAAAAGCTCTAGATCTTAGTGAGGCAGAGGTCCTTCAGTAGGGAATTAAACTGGTCACACGTGATGGCACACCCCTGTATGTGCAGTACTTGCCAGGCTGAGGCAGGAGGATCACTGCAAGTTCAAGGCCAGCCTGTCTCAAAAAGGCAGAAATAAAATACATAAATACATACATGGTGTGGTAGTGCATAACCAGAATTGCAGCACGCTGAGGCAGGAGGATTGCAAGTTTGAGCTCAGCCTGGACAAATTTGCGATTTAAAGAGACCCTGTTTCAAAATTTAAAAATCAACAGGGCTGGGAATGTAGCTCAGCCTGAAGGGCCTGGGTTCCATCTCCTGGAAGGGGTGGGGCGGGGTAGGAGGACAGGAAAGGAACCAGAAACAGGTGTGCAGGCGGGGAATTGTTCCTAGGTGGCTGGGGGACTGTCACAGCCTCCTGATTTGGAGCAGGTGGGTCGTCCTCAGCCTCCAGAGGGCAGCCCCTACCACACCCTGTTCCTGCCCCACCCCGCCCTGGGGCTGCGCTCGGGCCCTGCACTGCTCTCAGTTTTCACAACTTGGCTGCTGGCTGCAGAAACCCATCCTTCAAGTCTCAGCTTAAATGTTGCTTCCTGGGCTGGGGCGGCTGCGGGTAGAGCACCGCTCTAGCTTGTGCCAGGCCCTGGTTTTGACCCCTAGTAGTGGCAAAAATAAGAATAAAAGCTGGCTTCCTACTGCTCCCACACGGGGTTAAGTCTCTGCTGGCTTCCTCACTTCCACTCTTCCTTTCTGGCATCTGCTTCATTTTTCTTTTGTGTTTTTGAGACAGGGTTTGGCTATGCGGTTCAGGCTGAACTTGAACTCACTTTGTAGCCCAGGCTGGCCTTGAACTCATGGTGATCCTCCCGCTTCAGCCTCCTGAGTGCTGAGATTACAGGCCTGCGCTTCCACGCCTGGCTTTTTTTTTTTTTTTGAGACTCTGTCTCACTATGCAGTTCAGGCTGGCCTTGTGCTCACTGTGTAGGCCAGGCTTGCCGTGGACTTAAGGTGTTCTCTTGCCTCAGGCTCTTCTTAGTTTGTGTTCCCGGTCTGTTTGTTTACCAGCCGTTGCCCCAGCAAGGCCACACTCCCAGTGGCAGAGGCCCAGTCTGCTTTCCCTGTGAGCTCAGAGCCTTGGCCTTAGTCCAGAGCCTGCGTTTAGATGGTTTTGAAATGAGTACTACTGCTTCCAACGCTGAGCCACGTTCTTTGTTTCAGAGGACGTTTGGTGCTTATTAGAGCTAAACTTAGACCAAAAGTATTCTTTATATAGATCAAAATGCCAGAACAAGCTGGGTGTGGTGGCAAAACCCTATGTTCTCAACCCTCTGGAGGCTGAGGCAGGAGGATCACCATGAGTTTGAGGCCAGCCTGGGCTATATACCACAGTGAAAATGGCAAAACACTTATGAGCTATAAAGTGCCTCACAGAGTGTTTCAGAACAAATGGAAACAACTGTTTGAGGGTGGTTTTCCACACACTTGGAATCCCAGCAGTTGGGAGGCTGAGGCAGGAGGATCACCATGAGTTTGAGGCCAGCCTGGGCTACATAATGAGAGCCTCTTTTACAAGCCAAATCAGAACAGAACAAAAAATAGAGTTAATTTGTTTCTTTCAAAAAGCCGGAGACTTCCAGGAAGATGGTGGGGTGGGAAACAGCTGAGAAGGAACATCTCTGAGATTTGGTAAACACTGGACATGAAGATGAGGAGGAGGGAAGTGGGTCCCCAGGATTCAGCAAGGATTTTCAGTGAGAATTGAAGCCCCCTGGGAGAGTGAAGAGTGAGACCTCAACCCAGAAGATGGAGGCGCCTTCTTCCCTGCGCCCTGACTCACTGCGTGAGAGCAGCAGCTTGAACCTGGAGGTGCACGGTGACCACTGGCTGAGTCCAGGGGCCTCCAGAGAGAAACGCATCAGTGAAATGGAGCAGTGGACGGTGGACTACAGTGGCTGGTGAGTTATTTGGGTTCAGACATCCCTCAAGAGAGGGTGGTTGACCAGTAAGCATTTTTTTTTTTTTTTTTTTTTTTGCGGCACCGGGGATTGAACTCACAACCTCGCGCCTGCCAGGGCAGGCGCTTAAGGCACTGAGCCAAACTCCCAGCCCTGGTTTTTTTTTTTTGAGGCAGGGTCGCACTATGTAGCTCAGGCCGGCCTTGCGCTCGCGTTGTAGCCCAAGCCGGCCTCGAACTCACAACGCTCCGCCTACCTCAGCCTCCCGAGTGCTGGGATTAAAGGCGTGCGCCACCACACCTGGCTTGTTCTTGTTTTCTTATGAGTGTGAACAATGTTCCTAGTTTTTTATTGTTATTCTGCTGTTGTTTTTATTTCTTCCTTCTCTGTTTCCCTCCTGTCTTCACCAGTTCCCCAAAGTTTGTGTAACCTCCCTTTGTCCTTCAGCCTTGCTTTGTTTTTTTGGTTTTTTTTGGTACTGGAAATCAAAGTCAGGATTTTGCGCTTGCCAGGCAGGTGTTTTGCACTACTGAGCTATATCCTCAACCCTGAACCTTGCTTCAAATCTCTTCCTCTTCTTCTGTTTCTCTACTTCCCCGCAACACCTTTTAAAGTTTTCTCCCCTGAGGGTAAAATTGCCATATTGAGGTCATATTTACCATATGCAATTTTCTGGTTGGTTTTAGATTTCTGGAAGGTTTTAGATTTTGTTATATAACCACAAGGATATTTCATACAGTTAGAAGTAGCAAAGTAATAGTTACCATGGTTTGTCATTCTCTAGGAAGTGTTGGATGTTATTGTTATTGCTGATTGTACCACTTTAGCCAAGGCGACACAGTTGTTCTTCCTGCTATGCCAAGACTGAGATTACCGAGGGGTCATAAACTGTAGGATAGACCAGTGTCAAAGCACCACAGGCTGGGCCAAATAGGCAGCAAATTCTCATCCCCAATAAACTGAAGAATTAGGACCTTTTTTTTTTTTTTTTTTTTTTTGGTCTTTTTGAGACAAGGTCTTACTGTGCAGTTCAGGCTGGCCTTGAGCTCACTTTGTAGCCCAGAGTGGTCTCAAACTCAGAACGATCCTCCTGCCTCAGCCTCCTGAGTGCTAGAATTACAGGTATGCGCCACCACACCCAGCAAGAGGTAGGATTTTGCAACAGACTCAAAATCTAAGTCAGCTGCACCTGGAAGACATCTCTGAGAAGTAATCATTTCCTAAGGGTTCTAAATGCTAGCAATAAAACTACTTACCATAGGCGGTTTAGAAGCATCAACCCAGGAATTACTTTTCCTTTTTTTTTTTTTTTTTTTGAGACAGGGTTTTACCACGTAGTTCAGGCTGACCCTGAATTTACTTTGTAGCCTAGGCTGGTCTCGAACTCACAAGGATCCTCCCGCTTCAGCCTCCCAAATGCTGAGATTGCAGGCGCGTACCACTACACTTGCTCAACCCAAGAATTCAACTAAAGAAAAAGAAAAGAAAATGAGAAGACACTTAAGCAAGAAACAACCCCAGTCTTTCACCTCACCAAAGGCTAAACCAGGGGGCAGTGAGGTGGAATGATGTGAAAGCCACCCCGGACTCTCTGAAGTGGTAATAGTGGAAGCAGCTCAGCAGATGAATGAGGCTCTAGAAAAATAGCAAATCACAAATAAATTCTCAGATAATTACAGAGATGGGGACCATAATGAAAGACACAGTGACTCTAGAGTAGATACAGATGAAAAAATAGAGGAGGGCTGGGGTGGAGCTCAGCGGCCCAGCACCTGCCTGGCAAGTACAAGGTCCTGAGTTCAATTCCCAGGACCCCACCCCCCAAAAAAGGAGCCAGGAAAATGATGGAAACGATGAATGCCCAACACAGGAAAGAAATGGAATCCATGAAACAGATTGAAGCAGATACCCAGGAGATTAAAATTCCATTGAAAAGATTCACGGCAGCATGAGCCAACACAAGACTGCGGTTAGTGATCATGAAAAGATAAGTTTCTTTAAAATGGCAAAGCAAGCCGGGCGTGGTGGCGCACGCCTTTAATCCCAGCACTTGGGAGGCTGAGGTAGGAGGGGCATTGTGAGTTCGAGGCCAGCTTGGGCTACAACATGAGCGCAAGGCTGGCTTGAGCTACATAGTGCGACCCTGCCTCAAAAAACCAGGGCTGGGAGTTTGGCTCAGTGACTTAAGTGCCTGCCCTGGCAGGTGTGGGGTTGTGAGTTCAATCTCCGGTGCCGCAAAAAAAAAAAAAAAAACAACAACAACAAAAAAAAAAACAAAGGCAAAGCATCTTGAAAAACCAATCCAACAGCTGCTAGATGATGCAAAGAAGAACATAAGATCAATTGAAGTCAATGAAAAAAGCAGGAGATAGCACAAATTATATAAAAAACCTGTTCACAGAAGTAATGGCAGAAAACTTCCCAAGCATGGAAAAAGAATTTGACATACAGATAATGTGAGGCATATAGAATTCCAATACCCATGACCAAAATAAATCTATACCAAGGCATATAATAGTCAAGATTACTGAAATTCAACACAAGAATAGAATATTAAAAGCTGTTAGGGGCTGACGATTTAGCTCAGTGGCTTAAGCGCCTGCCTGGCAGGCACAAGATTGTGAGTTTGATCCCTGGTACCAAAAAAACAAAAAAAAAAACAAAAAAAAAACTGTTAGAAGGCAGAAACAAATCACCTATAAAAAGCTGGGTGTGGGGCCGGGGATTTAACTCAGTGGCATAAGTGCCTGCCTGGCAAGCACGAAGTCGTGAGTTCAATCCCTGGTACCAAAAAGAAAAAAAAAAAGCTGGATGTGGTGGTGCCGGCCTGTAATCCCAGCACTTGGGAGGCTGAGGCAAGAGGATCATTGCAAGTTTGAAACGAGCCTAGGCTACCAAGTGAGTACAAGGCCAGCTTGAACTGCATAGAAAGACCCTGTCTGAAAAAGACCAAGAAAAAAAAATCACCTATAAAAGAAAACTGGTCAGGCATGGTAGTTCACACTTGTAATCCCAGCATATAGGAGGCTTGAGGAAAGAGGATCACTGCCAGTTGGAGACCAGCCTGGGCTACAAAGTGAATTTAAGGCCAACCTGCACTACACAGTGAGAACCTGTCTCTAAACACCAACCCCCTCCCCCGCAATTAAAAACAAAGCTAACCTGAAATACATAGTGGGACTCTGTCTCAAAAAAAACTCCCCTCAAAAAACCAGGTCTGGGAGTTTGGCTTAGTGTCTTAAGCGCCTGCCCTGGCAGGCGCGCCGCGGTTGTGAGTTCAATCCTTGGTGCCGCAAAAAAACAAACAAACAAAAAAACCCCAAAACAAACAAACAAACAAAAAACCAGGCCAGCCTGGACTACATAGCAAGAGCCTATAACAGAGAAGAGAAGGGGGAAAAAAAAAAAAAACTCATCAGAATCACAGTAGACTTCTCAACACAAACCCTCAAGTCAAGGAGAGGAGCTTGAAGCGAAGTATTTCTTTTTTTTTTTTTTTTTTTTTTTTGCGGCACCAGGGATCAAACTCACAACCTCGCGCCTGCCAGGGCAGGTGCTTAAGCCGATGAGCCAAACTCCCAGCCCTAGTTTTTTTGAGGCAGGATCGCACTATGTAGCTCAGGCCAGTCTTGCGCTCGCGTTGTAGCCCAAGCGGGCCTCGAACTCACAACACTCCACCTACCTCAGTCTCCCGAGTGCTGGGATTAAAGGAGTGCGCCACCACGCCCGGCTTGGAGCGAAGTATTTCAAGTCCTAAAAGGGCTTCAAAGTATTTCAACCTCCAATCCAGATTGATGTACCTTGGAAAGTTATCTTCCAAATTTGATGAAGAAATAAGATATTTCCATGACAAAGAACACTTGAAGAAATTCATGACCACCAAACCAGCACTCCAGAAGTCAAGAAACAAGATAGATCAAGAAATGCGAGTGAGCTGATTCTTTATGGAAGTAAAGAACGTTCCGGGATGTTTAATCTGCACACAGAAGCTGTCTCCGTGGGAAGAACATAATGCACTGCGCCATTATAAAACAAGTCCAGGCAAGCGCCATGGTGGTGGACTCAAGAGATGCGTAAAAGAAAGCTTAATGAACTGAAAAAGAAAAAAGACTGAGGTTTCAACACGATTTGCTTTTTGAATGTGAATAAAATAAATGATGCTGCTATGAAATGTAGTTCAGTACTAAGTGAGAAAATCAGCAGGGCATCAAAACCCTGCACAGATCGAGGGCTTATAAAGAATGCCTTTGAGTGCAGCAGACATTGTGCTCGGAACAAGCGCATGCAGATGTAGGACTAAGTGACACTGTTGCCACTCAGCATGTGGGCAGTGTGGCCCAGAGCCTGCGGGACAGGATACAAGTGGCTAAGTCAGGATTCCCCAGTTAGCCATGTTTATTCTGGTGTTGACAGAACTTTGGATGTGACTACAGAACTTTTGTTTTGTTTTTTTGGTACTGGGGATCGAACTCACAGCCTCACACCTGCCAGGCAGGCGCTTAAGCCACTGAGTCAAACTCCCGGTCCTGACTTACAGAACTTTTGGATACAGTACCCATGACAGGCATAACGTCAGGAGATGACTTGCTCTCATGTATTGAGAAAAGTCTTATAAAGGTTTCGTCTGAGCTGGGTGTGTGGTGGTGCATACCTGTCATCCCCACACTCAGGAGGCTGAGACAGGAGGATCTCTGCAAGTTTGAGGCCAGCCTGTAATGCATGGTCAGTTCACAGCCAGCCTGAACCATGTAAACTGAATCTTGTCTCATGTAAACTGAACCTTGTCTCGAAATAATGACGACAAAAGGTTTACCATGGACTGGGCAGTGTTGGTCAGTGTTAGACCAGACAGTAATCTGCAGTGGTTCATGTTCTTTTGTTTTGTTTTGGCAGCACCGGGGATCGAACTTACAACCTCACGCCTACCAGGGCAGGTGCTTAAACCACTGAGCCAAACTCCCAGACCTGGTTTTTTGAGGCAGGGTTGCACTATGTAGCTTAGGCTGGCCTTGTGCTCACGTTGTAGCCCAAGCCGGCCTCGAACTCACAATGCTCCTCCTACCTCAGCCTCCCGAGTGCTGGGATTAAAGGCATGCTCCACCATGCCCAGCTCGTGGTTCATGTTCTTAAACACAAAGTTTAAGTCAAAGCCACAGGACTTGGCAAAGACACAGAATGCAAATCTGTGCACAGCCTCACTGTCTAGGAATCACTGCACTAGAGATGGGTCCCATCCTGGCCACAGCGTTTATACCACAGCCTGAAGGCTCTCCAGTGGGAGGTAGCGCTATGCTCAGGGGGCCCCCTGTGCGGGGTGGGAGCCCGCTTGACCCCCGAGAGGAAGGGGCTGAGTCAGGAAGTGACTGTCATCCATGAAAGGGGACACAGAGCTCTGCACAGGGGTCACGGGCAGATGGAGTCAAAGCCTCCGTGCTTTTGGTCAATGCCAGGATCATGCTAGACATGCTGGCTCCTCCACTGCTGGGACATCCTGGAGCGGTCACGCCCCTGTGCCACTCAGTCCTCTTGCTCCTAGCACAACTGTGTCATTGGGAACTCACAGCACACTGAAGCTGTTTCTGAGGATGAACGTGATGGCCTGCACCACACTGCAAAAGCCAAAGAGTTGAAGACTGAGCTCCAAAAAAGGCCCTTTGGCTTCAAGCCGGGAAGAGGAACTAACATTCACTTCTGAATAAATAGGAATCACGGGGCTGAAGAGCTTCAAGTGGGAGCCACGCTGGAAACCAAACGGGACAGTGCTGTCCCCAGAGTGCTCGCCGCCCTGGAGCTGCCTCCACGCGCACGCTCTGTTCATATCAGGAAGTTCTGATGGTCCCGAGCTGCTGTTTCCTATTCGAAAAATAAATAGAAGTGAACACTTGCTCACAGCTAAAGGTGCAAGGATGAATCCTCTGCAGCCCGCGGCTGCACAGAGTCCACAACCTGACATTGATTCACACATTTGGGTATGAGAATAGCAGATTTCAAATTTCAGATCTGAGGGGTAATAAATTATGAAACTTGGAAGAGTGATTTCTAGCTTTAAATTATACTTTTCAGTGTCATATTTGGAGCACAATCTCTGGCATCATACATTTTGACAGGGTCTTGCTATGCAGTTCAGGCTGGCCTTGAGCACCCTTTGTAACTCAGGCTAGTCTTGAACTTGCAAAGATCCTCCTGTCTCAGCCTCCCGAGTGCTGGGATTACAGGTGTGTGCCACCACACCTGGCTCGTACATTTTGATATATCTTATACCATATGGAGGAAAGTGTGGGTACACTTCTGGAAGTTTTAAAATTTTTTTTTTTTTTTTTTGCGGCACCGGGGATTGAACTCACAACCTCGCGCCTGCCAGGGCAGGCGCTTAAGCCACTGAGCCAAACTCCCAGCCCGGTTTTTTTGAGGCAGGGTCGCACTATGTAGCTCAGGCCGGCCTTACGCTCGCGTTGCAGCCCACGCCGGCCTCGAACTCACCACGCTCTGCCTACCTCAGCCTCCTGAGTGCTGGGATTAAAGGCGTGCGCCACCACGCTCGGCTATATTTTTTTCTTTTCTTTTTTTTTTTTTTTTGCGGCACTGGGGATTGAACTCACAACCTCGAGCCTGCCAGACAGGTGCTTAAGTCACTGAGCCAAACTCCCGGGCCTAAAAATTTTTGTGTTAAAAAATTTAATAATAAAAACAAAAAGGCCAGCCATGGTGGCATACATCTGCAGTCCTAGCACTTGGGAAGCTGAGGCAGGAGGATTCCTGTGAGTTCAAGGTCAGTCTGGACTACATAGTGAGTTCAAGACCAGTCTTAACTTCATAGTAAGACCCTGCCTCAAAAAAAAAATAAATTTTAAAAAATGATTTAAATATGTGAAATGTGGTGGCGCAGGCCTGTAATCCCAGCATTGGGGAGGCTGAGGTAGGAGGATTGCTGAGTTGAGGCCAGTGGGGGTTACAAAATGAGTTCAAAGCCAGCCTGAACTACATAACAAAACTTTATCCAGGAGTGGTGGCACACACCTTTAATCCCAGCACTCAGGAGGCTGAGGTAGGTGGCGCATTGTGAGTTCGAGGCTGGTTTGGGCTACAACGTGAGCAAGGCTGGCCTTGAACTACATAGTGTGACCCTGCCTTGAAAAAAATAGGGCCGGGAGTTTGGCTCAGGCGCAAGGCTTTGAGTTCGATCCCCAGTACCAAAGCAAAAGACAAACAAACCCTGTCTCAAAAGACCAAAAGAAAAGAAGAAGAAGAAGAAAATTTAAATACAGTTGTTTCTGGCCCTTGGAGTTATTCAAGTTTATAAGCCTCAGGCGTAAAAGAAGCTACATTTTCCTGAAGGGCACTTGTGAGTCCCAGATGTGAATCCAGGAGCTGGTGACACACTTGAATGTTTAGCCATGCTGTCCCACCTTGTCCTCAGGTTGAAGCACCGGGTCCCCTTCCCTGTTTGACCCTGGGTGGCATGACCATCACTATCCCAGCTTCTGGTGTTTCTTTCTTTTTTTTGCGGCACCAGGGATTGAACTCACAACCTTGCGCCTGCCAGGGCAGGTGCTTAAGCCACTGAACCGAACTCCCAGCCCTGATTTTTTGAGGCAGGTTCACACTATGTAGCTCAGGCTGGCCTTGCGCTTGCGTTGTAGCCCAAGGCGGCCTCGAACTCACAGTGCTTCTCCTACCTCAGCCTCCCAAGTGCTGGGATTAAAGGCTTGCGCCACCACACCTGGCTATTGGTGTTTCTTTTTTTAAGACAGGTTCTCACTCTGTAATTCGGGCTGGCCTGAGTTCACTATGGAGCCCAGGCTGACCTCGAACTCTCGTACTTGTAAGCTTAATAAGCAGAGGTAACCCTTATGAATATTTCTGTATGTCTTCTTTCTGTCCATTTGCTCTGCACCATTTTACGTAGTTGGTTGCAGTATGGTTGGACCATTTTGTATCCTGCTTTTTTTCCCCATTATTTTAAGGCAGGGTCTCACTATGTAGCCCAGTCTAGCCTTGAACTCATGGTGATCCTCCTGCCTCAGCCTCCCAAAAGCTGGGATTATAGGCATGTGCCATCATGCCCAGCTGCCTCCATTATGGCTTGTGTCTAGATGTCCCCCCTGAAACCTCATGCACTTACAGGTGGAGCTTTTGGGGGTGACTGGGTCGTAAGTGTGTGATACTAGAAGATTCCACTGATTAGTTTAGCACAATTCTGAGTGTGGATGGTAGGTTTACTGAAGAGGGAAGCCCCACCCTGGGTGTGGGCAGCACAACCAATAGGCTTGTAGCCTCGGTGGAATAAGAAGGGAAAGAAGCAGGAAAGCTCCTTGCTCCCTGCCTGCCCTGCCATGGGCTGTTTCTCCTCCGCATGGCCCTCTGCTGTGCCGCCCTGCTTTGGAGCCAGCTGATTGTGGACCAAAACCTCTACAAACTGAACCAAAATAAACCTCTCCTCCTTTAACTTGTGGGTGCTGCGTATTTTGTCCCAAAAGTTAACTAAGACGCCCTTGTTGCCCCGTCCTCCAGCAGTGATTCCCAGACACCCGTCATCTTGTCATCCCCCACATTCAAGTCCCACTGATGTGCTTCTTTCCCCGGGTACCCAGGCTCTGCCGGCTGAGGCACCGTGGGCTGGGGTGACCCCGGGTGTCGTGCTGCTTCCTCTCTGCCCCGCTGGAGGGCAGGGGCCGAAGGTCACGTTGTCCCTGCTCGGGTCAGTCTTGGAGCAGAGGTCCAGGGTCCCTGGGGAGGAGGGGCATCAGGACAGACAGCGATGGCCTGAGAAATGTCACTTCGCCCCAAGCCCCGCGGCAGAAGCCTGCCTTCCTGTGAGAGACTTGGCTGCACGTGTTGGGGAGCTTTTGCGGGGGCCCACAGGGTGTGCGGACCCCAGGCCTGGAGTCTTCCGGAGGCAGCCAGGCCCGTGAGGCCGGCAGCCACTGGGAGGGCGGCAGTGCGGCGCGGGGTGCGCAGTGGAGACCCGGCCGCCCCGGGCTGACAGCGTCAGGAGGTGGTGGCGGAGTCCTGTTCCCATCCGCCCTGATATGCAGGGCCACACTGTCACTCCTGCCGGCCTCTGGGCTCAGGGTTCCTCCTGCCCTCTCCTCGGAGGAGGCGACCAGAGCTCAGGGGGTCGCATCCCTCGGATGGGTCCGGGCCGCGCCTCGGCGCTGCCCCCTGCCGGCCGCCTCGGGACGCTGCCCCCGCCCGGGAGAGTGGAGCCGGGAGGGGGCGGCCGGCGGCTCGGTGGTGACCGCCCTTCCTTCCCGACCTCCGACCTTGGCGTCCTTCCCGGTGCCCTGCCGAGCTGTGGCCGGGTGGGGTAGGGGGCCCCGGAGCACGCACACCCCCCCGTGAGCGCCCCGACCTGCCGGGCACAGGCCGCAGTGAAGGACAGTAGACCTGGCCGGGGACCCCTGGGACGGATGTTTTCCGTTTCCCTCTGGGCTTTAAGATGCACGAGGCGACGAGGCCACTGCCCGAGCCGCGGTTGGAGGTGTTTGTCACCGTGAGGAGGCTGATGCGAACCGGGAAGCATCAGAAAACCGCCAAAGGGGGACCACTGTGCGCTGCTGAATCGCGCAGGCCTGAAGGGGGAGTCGTGCAGGGCCCCTGCTCGTGACCCTCTTTGACCGCGGGAGTCCTTTGATTTTGTTTTGCTTTGTTTGAGGCAGGATCTTCAGGCGGGCCTTGAACCCACTATGATGCCCAGGCTGCCTTGAAACTCATGGCAATTCTCCTGCCTCAGCCTCCAGAGTGTTGGGATTACAGGCATGTGTCACTGAACCTGGCTCACCTGCTGTAAGATCAAAATTGTCTGGGAAGATCAGTAGAGAAACTGAGGCAAAGAATAGGCCTGGGGCTTGCCTGGGGTTCAGAACAGCTCCGAGCAAGACTGTGCAGTGGACACGGCTGTCTTCTCCTTGCCTCACTAAGCCGTCTTTTCTCCACCTCTGTAGGCTGCGACCCCTCCTGCTGTTCATCTCCTGAGGGAGGGGAATGTGCCACGAATTACATCGGCTGCTTCATTTTTGGTATTGCGCCCAGGGCCTTTGCACTTAGCTACATTCTTTGCACTCAGCCCCTTTTTAAATTTAAAAACAAGTTTTGTTTTGTTTTTGTTGTTTTGGTACTAGGGATGGAACTCATGACCTCACACTTGCCAGGCAGGCACTTGTGCCACTGAGCTAAATCCCCAGCCCCAAAAGCAAGTTTTAAAAAATTTGAGACAGGTTCTCACAAGATGCCCATGGTGGGCTCCAATTTGTGATCCTCCTGCCTCAGCCTCCCAGAGTGCTGGGATTACCGGTGTTCACCATCACGCCTGACTTTACAGCAGCTTGTATGTGAGACTCACAGGACTCTCAACCAGATATGAAAAGTGTTGGTGACTGTAACTTCGTGGGGTCAGCAAGAACACCACCATGGTGGGCATTTAGTACCCGTGGGTACAGATGGCTCGGCCACCAGCCGGGGAGACTCAGAACTTGCGCCCCCTTGGCGCCCGAGCGCCTCAAGTACCCTCCTTCCCCGAACCCTCCTGGCGGCTTCCCACACATCCCAGCTCCACTGCGGACCCCAACCCAGCCCAGCCCAGCCCAGCCCAGCCCAGCCCAGCCCAGCCCAGCCCAGCCCAGCCCGTGACCAGCTGAGGTTTCGAGGCTGGGCCGGGCGCGCTAATTTCCGGCCGCTAGGGGGCGCGCTACCAGGGCTGTCGTTCCAACCACGACAAGGACTGCATTGCTGCCTCTCCCTTACATCTTCCCCAGCCCTGTCTAAAAGCAAGAAATCCGACACAGTGATACTGTAATCCCCACAAAATAAGCTAAAAATGTTCAAATTACATAAATCACAATATGAACCCTAACCGTACACGAGTAGAAAATGCGTGTCTTTATATTAACTTTTGTTTTTTCCCCAGAGCTGGGGATTGAACCCAGGGAGCTACATCTCAATTCCCACAATGTCCCTTTCATCTCCCCTCTCTCCAGCACTACCTGTCCGCTGCAGGGTCCTCTAAACACTTAGAATATTCGGGAGCCTGTTATGTGGGAAATTTCCCACCTATCCATGTTATAGCCAAGAGTTTCTAGCATGTTGTGTGGTTTCTATTGAATTTTCTTGTTTTTTTCACACAGAATCATGCTCTATAGTTTGAGGTGGCCTTGAACTCATTTTGTAGCCCAGGCTGGTCTCCAACTTGCAATGATCCTCCTGTCTTAGCCTCCTGAGTGCTGGGATTACAGGCGTGTGCCACTATGCCTGCCTGTTGAGCCATTTTGAGTTAATTTTTGTATATAGTGTGAGGCCAGGGGTCCGATTTCATTCTCTTGCATGTGGATACCCATTTGTTGTAGCTTATTAAAGAGATTGTTCTTTCCTCCCTGAATATGTTTGGCACCTTGTTGAAGGCAACTGATCATAAATATATGGCTGTATTTCTGGTCTTTCGATATTATTCCACTCATCTATATGTGCATTTTATTTATTTATTTATTTATTTATTTTATTTATTTATTTTTTTTTTGCGGTACTGGGGATTGAACTCACAACCTCTCACCTGCCAGGGCAGGCGCTTAAGCCACTGAGCCAAACTCCCAGCCCTGGTTTTTTGAGGCAGGGTCACACTGTGTAGCTCAGGCCAGCCTTGTGCTCACGTTGTAGCCCAGGCCGGCCTCGAACTCACAACGCTCCTCCTACCTCAGCCTCCCGAGTGCTGGGATTAAAGGCGTGCGCCACCACGCCCGGTTTATATGTGCATTTTAGTGTTGATTATTATTACTGTAGTTAAGTCTTGATTTTTCTGTAGTTTTGAAATCAGAAAGTGTGTCCTCCAACCTTTTTTTTCCCCAAGATTGTTTTGAATGTTCAGAATGTCTTGAATTAGAAATTTTAGAATTTAGGATTGGGGATTTAGCTCAGCAGCCTAAGTGCCTGCCTGGCAAGTGTGAGGTCGTGAGTTTGATCCCTGGCACAAAAAAAAGAAAAAAAAAATTGGCTCATCAATTTCTCCCCAAACAGGCAACCAAAATTGATAGGAATTGCATTGTATTTGGAGAGTATTGCTTTTTTTCTTTTAATGGGATCTCTCTATGTAGCCCAAGCTGGCTTCAAACTCATAGTGATCCTCCTGCCTCAGCCTCCCAAATGCTGGGATCGCAGTTGTGCACCACCACGCCTGCCTTTTTTATTCCCTAATTTATTCCCTCAGTACTGGAGATTGCACCAGGAGTGCTGAGCTACATCCCCAGCCCTATTTGTTTAGTGATCAATTGATCGATTGATAGATTGCATTATTGCGGTCCAGGGTTTAAAAGGAGTTACATTTCCATCCTTTCTATTATTCTGCTAGGGTCTTGCTCAGGCACTGTATTGCTCAGGCTAAGCTGGAAGCTCAAAGGAAAGGCCCCGGTTCAGTCTTCAGTACCATAAGACAAAGAAACAAAGGAACGCAACACAATAGTGGAAAAAAGTCAAACCAAACCAAACCTCTAAAAGCATTGGTGCCTGTCCATTAGAAAAACAGAGGCCGCGACACATGGCAGATCTCAGTAAGGGCCCGATGGCTCAGGGAGCAAGCAGGCCAGCACTGGCACAGTGACACAGGCAGCAGAGCGGGCGCAGCTGGGGAGAGACGCAGCAGGGCCCTGGAGGCTGTGCCGGGCGAGCTGGGGAGGGGCGGAGAGCCTGGTGTTCACAGCAGTGTCCCCAACCTGTGCGCTGAGACCCAGGCCCCCTCGGCGGGGTGAAGGGTGGGGGCCACTGTGAGGTGATTCGATTCCAAGTCCTTTGATCCCTCCCTCCGGGATGGGATTAGTGTCCTATGGAAGAGGCTGGGGGCGAGGTTGCCTCTTCTGTCACCCAAGGGCTCAGCGAAAGGCAGTCTATGAGGGTGACACTGCATCTGCCAGGGCACTGATCTCAGCTTCTCAGGCTCCAGAACTGTGAGCAATGAATTTCTGCTGTTTAAAAACTGTCCAGTCAGGCGGGGTGTGGTGGCAGACTCCTGTGATTCCAGCACTCAGGAGGCTGAGGCAGGAGGATTGCCACGAGTTCAAGGCCATCCTGGGTTACACAGTGAGTTTAAGGTCAGCCTGAGCTACAAAATGAGATCTTGTCTCAAAAACACAAACAAAAAGAACAAATGTTGGGGAGATGGAAATGGGAGCAAACCAGGAGCCCTGGAAGACCAGGGTCAATGCATGCAGTTACTGGATACTGGTGAATGCCAGAGTGAGCGGGTGGTGCCCCCTGGGCTGCCTCTGGGAGACAAAGGCTGTGGGCTTTGACTCTGGCTCCTGCACCCAGCGTGGAAGCTGCCACCGCTAGGGAAGACCGGGTGACACTAGGTGCCCCGGGCAGAGCTGCCTGGCCACAGAGAGTGTGCTCACCCGCAGGCTGCGGTGTCCAGGTGGCTGGAGACCTGCAGCACAGGGGGAACTGACTTCGTCCAAGTCCAGTGACAGAGTGAAGGGCTTCGATGGTCGGAGGCCAGGACATTCCATTCCCAGCAGCCTCAACTGGCATCCTGGCTAATAATCCTTCATTATTGTTGAGATGGGATCTCTCAGTGTAGTGCAGGCTGGCCTTGAACTCCCTTATGTAACCCAGGTTGACCTTGAATTCTTGGTGATCCTCCTGCCTCAGCCTCCTGAGTGCTGAGATTACAGGTGTGGGTTTCCACATCTGGTTGCTTTGGGTTTTTGAGACAGGTTCTCTCTAGTAGCTCAGGCTGGTCTCAAACTCTCAGTGAGCCTCCTGCCTCAGCCTCTTGAGTGTTGGGACTACAGATCCTGGCTCAAAAAACTAATCAACGCACACATGCTCAAGAGTAGTATTTGGAAACCAAGTGCCCATGTTGTGTCCTGTGATCCAGGTAACAGGCTGGGGACTGGGATAGTGTGGGACAGTGCTCAGAGCCTGGTGAATGGACTTTCAAACCACAGCTGCCCTTCTTGATGGGCCCTCGGGGGCCCAGTCACAGTTTCCCTTCCAGGGACCCAGGGTGAGCACCTGGAGGACACGTGTCTGACTTTGCCTTAGTCTTGGTACCAGGCGTATCCTCAGTGGAGGGACCCAGTGACACTGACCTCAGAGTAGATGAAGATGACCAAGGCCCACAGCCACATGGGGAGGTGACAGTTCATGTCTGCCCCATTATGAGAGGCCAGGGCAGCTTCTGGGTTTACAGGTTCTGCTCACCCAAGGGTCAGGTCATGTGGGCCTTGCTAGGGACAGCCACCCTGAAGGCTTGGTACTGTTCTTTGAAGCCATCTACTGTGTGCCTTTTTTGGTTGTCTGAGGTTGGGTCTCGCTATGCAGTTTAGGCAGGCCACAAACTCCAGGTGCTCCTCCTGCCTCAGTCTTCTGAGTGCTGGGGTTATAGGTGTACATCACCACAACAGGCTCATAGGTGTTACTTTTATAATTGACTTTTTTCAGGAGGATTTTTTGAGACAGGGTTCTACTACGCAGTTTACACTGAACTTGGTCTCACTTTGTAGCCTAAGCTGGCCTCAAATTCACAGTGATCCTCCCGCTTCAGCCTCCCAAATGCTGGGGTTATAGGCATATGCCACTGAGGTCAGCTATAATTGACTCTTTTTGGTATGGGGGATTGAACTCACGACCTCATGCTTGCCAGACCGGCACTGTGCTGCGGAGCGATACCCCTGGCCCTGTGATTGACTTTTTAATTAATATTTGTGGAAATCTGCTGTGTCAGGCATGGTACCAGGTGCTATGATAAGAAAAAGAAGGCAAATTAATGTCATCAGGACAAGACCTTTAGTGTGGGAAAACTGACCTAGAACTTTTAATATATTTTGCCTTTGTCAGGGTCTTTTTTAAAAAAAATTTTTTTTTTTTAACGGCACCAGGAATCAAACTCACAACTTCAGGCCTGCCAGACAGGCACTTAAGCCATTGAGCCAAATTCCCGGCCCTGATTTTTTGAGGCAGGGTCACTCTGTGTAGCTCAGGCCGGCCTCGCGCTCGTGTTGTAGCCCAAGCCAGCCTCGAACTCACAACGCTCCTCCTACCTCAGCCTCCTGAGTGCTGGGGTTAAAGGTGTGTGCCACCACACCTGGCTTTTTAAAAAATTTTTTTAAAAAGGGATTTATTGCTCAACTCAAGTGAAAACCACAGAATGCCTCCTCCCCAAGGAGGTGGAAGTCAGCCCTGTGCCCCCAGCCCATGTTCTGCAGCTGGCCACCTCCTTGGGTGCAAGCTGCTTCAGTGTGGCATGTGCCCCCTGGGGTAGCCCAGAGCTCCTTGAGCATAGTCATTACAGACAGGGAAACTGAGGCTCTGGTTCCTGGAAGCAGGAGACTCAACTGAGGCCTGGCCAGCCTGACTGCTAGTGGACAGCAGGGCCAGGGGCAGGTGACCGTGGGCACCTGATGACAATCTGCTCTTGTGTAGGAGACAGAGGGACAGGCAGGCTGGGCTCTCATTCAGTCAGCCCTGGAAACTCCCGGGGTTGGGGGGGCAGAGATGCTGCCGTCTGGGCCCCTTGGCCCTCTGCCAAAGCCCTGGGGTGCTTTGGGGTGCGGTGAGGTACACTGCGGGAAGATGCTGACCGTGGCCAAGCCCCCTGTGGGTGACAGGAAAGTTTATTAGACATCGACTGATGGGTCTGCTTGAGAGCTTTTTCAGCAAGACTCTGAGAACTTAGTAACAGGCAGCTTTGTCTCATGGTTAGCTCGCGTCTAAGCAGCGTCCGCTATTGCTTCCAGTTTCCTGAAAGAGCTGGGTCCTTGTGTACACAGCCCTGCACGGGGAAGCCAGGAGGTACGCAGGTGGGAAGTGTCACTCAGGCTGGCAATTTAGTGAGACCCTCGTGAGTGCTGGGGTTACGGCCCACACCATCATGCCTGGCTTCCAGGAGCAAGCTTTGAGTAAATCCTTTTTGCTTTTTACCAAAAAAAAAAAAGCCTTCTCCAATTTGGTCATTGGTGACCAAATGAATCTCAGTGTAAAGAGGGCTGGGGGTATATCTCAACGGCTCCGTGCCTGCATGGCAGGCACAAAATCATGAGTTCAATTCCCAGTACCAAAAAAAAAAAAAAAAAAAAAAAAGAAAAGAAAAACAAAAACCTAAGTGGCCAGTAACACTTCCCACACTGCGATGTGACCTGCTGTGACACAGGTTTTCTACCAGCTGGAGGCAGGGGCCTGCCCTGACTAGGGTGGGTCTCTATCAGGGTCTCACTGGAAGTCCTATCTCCTCCACTTACACCTACGGGACCGTTGGTCAGTTACCTTACCTCTCTATGCCCTAGCTTCCATATATAGCTTTTCCACACGTAATACACCTGTATTTGGTACAGGGAATTGAACCTAGGGCCTCGACAGCCTTTTTTCTTTTTTTTCCTCCCTATTAAGACAAGGTCTCACTAAATTGTCCAGGCTGGGCTTGAACTTGGGACCATTCTGCCTCAGCCTTCTAAGCAGCTGGGGTTACAGGCATGCACGACATCTGGCCTCAATTTTTTTACTTTTTCTAAGTAAAATTATACTTTTTTTATTTCTAAGGAGCTGGGATGGACCTTGGCTCTTGAGGAGTGTCACATAAGCACTATACTAGGTGCAATATTTTGTTGCCATAGGTCACCTCCAAAGCAGCACCACTTCACACCAAGCTGGTGCTCTCTGCTTCTTCTTAGTACTTCGTTGGTTCACTTGTCAAGTTATTTCCAACCTTACTGCCCGCCAGGCCACACTTTAGGCACCAGAAGTACAGCAGAGAAACTCATTTTCAAGATCGGAGATGGGGCCAGGGATATAGCTCAGCAGCACAGTGCCTGCTGGCAAGCGTGAGGTCATGAGTTCAATCCCCGATACTCCCCCCCAAAAACTCTCAAGATCAGAGAGGTGGCAGATGTACAATAAGCACCCAAGTCAAATCTAAGGTAAGACGTTTTGAGTTCGAGGCCGGCTGGGCTACAATGCAAGCGCAAGGCTGGCCTGAGCTAAATAGTGCGACCCTGCCTCAAAAAACTAGGGCCGGGAGTTTGGCTCAGAGGCTTAAGCGCCTGTCTGGCAGGTGCGAGCTTGTGAATTTGATTCCCGGTGCCGCAAAAACAAAAAACAAAACAAAAACCCACAAACACAACACACACACACACAAAAACAAATCTAAGGTAAGAGACTCAGGTGCGGTGTCTCCTAGGAAAGGACCCTTAGGAGAGACGTGAGCGGAGCTCTGAATGACAAGGAGCTGGCTATGCCAGTGTCACAAGAACCTGCTCCATCAATGCCCATTGCTCATCTCGGCCTCTTGGTCCAGGAAAGAGAAACGCCGCCGTCTTGTCGCACATGCCTTGGCTCCTGTGGGTCTTCCTGTGCCCCACTCAGGAAGCATGGCCTCGGTCCCTGCCCCTCCTCCTCGGTCCCGGCCTCCGTTAGGGGGCCTCTGTGGGTTACTCACTCAGGTCTCAGGAGTGCGTGAGTAAAGACCGCAAAATAACTTGATTGCGCCTAAGAATTCTCACGGGCCCTTCCTTGTTAAAATACAAAATCCTGGGCCCCAACACAGCTCTCTTCGTTTAAAATCTCCAGGGCGATTAGAAATCGATAGCGTCACAGCTGTTAAGCACCCTGCTTCTGCAAGAACCAGCAGCTATCGGCCGCCCTGGAAGTATCCTAGCAGTGAGCCGAAGCGCTCTGGTCTGCCAAGTCGGTTAAGTTCCAAACACAAGGCAGACAGCTGAGCAGCCGGCAGAAGCACGGCGCAGAGCCGACGGCGGGCGTCCCCACCATCTGAGGGCCCCTTCCTTGGACTCCTCGGACCCAGTGACTTCAAGGCCATCCCCTGTGAAAAGAGGCTCTAGCTCTGACTAACTAAGCGGAAACCCGGGAGAGATCAAAGCCCCAGCACCGGGGTCAGCCCGCCCAAGTCCCTCTGTCGCCGCCGGTTACCGCGACCCTGCACGGGCTGCGCACACACTGCCCACGCCCGCCAGCGACAGCCTTTATTAGCGGTTCTCAGGAGCCACCGTCAGGTACGAGGCCCGGGAGGGAAGTCACCTGCAGCCAGGGGGACGTCACTAGTCCCGCTCCACTATGGGCAGGACTGAGCAGGGACCCTGAAAAGACCGGCGTGGACTGCGCGGCCCCCAACCCCAGGGGTCATCATCAGCAACAGGCAGTGAGCCGCTCTCCAGGGCCTGGAGGGCCAGTGTGGAGCGTGCGTCGCGGCCGTGCGTGGGGTCCCCGTGGAACTCTCAGGCCACGCGAACATATAGGCCCTGGCTGCATCTGGGAGGTCGAGCCCGAGCCCGCGCCATTCCGCCTCCCCCGCAAACCCCACATATCCGGCGCCAAAATCCCCAATGTCACCGCGCAGGCGCCAGTAAGGCTGGCCGCTCAACCACGCTCTGGACCCGCGCGTTCTCAGCCAATCGAAGCGGGCCTGCACAAAGCCAGTTCCGGTCCCCGCGCGCCGGCGCCAGGCGCCCCACTTCCTCGGCCACCCTGGCCCGACCCCCACCCCTATGCCCCGCCCCTCTCCGTCCTGGATTAGATTCACGATTGGCTCAAAGGACGGACGCGAGCTCTGGTTGGTCCAGTCAGGGTCACGAGGTGGCCGTCGTCGCCTTTCCAGAGGCCATTACTGGGCAGGCTCAGTCTTTCGCCTCAGTCTCTAGCTGTAGCTGGCTGCCAGACGTACGCGCTCCTGCGTCTTCAGTACCCGCGGCCGCCATCTACGGCGTTTAGGTTTCCCCTAGGCTTATCTGCACCACTCGTCCGTCACACACTCCGCCACTGTAAACCACCATTATGGTGAAACTCGCAAAGGTAAGGGATCCTGTGCGCATACATGGACGCCAAGGCCTGCTTTCCAGGGAACGCGCGCGCGGCGTCGCGGGCCTGCGCTCCGTGCGGGTGCGTTTGAGGGCGCCATGCTGCGGGAAGTCTCGCGCGACTAGCGGGAGGTCTCGCGGCGCTGGCTGCTAGGCTAGAAGGGGCGCTAGGGCCGGCTGGCGGGGTGGCGGACGAGGCGGGGGCTTAGGTACTGCGCGTGGGGCGGGAGCGCTGGCCTCGGCATGAGGATGAGGCCGAAAGCCCGCGACGAGCTGGCGAGGTCCCGCCTCCTGGCGCACGTGCCCCGGTTCGCGGCTCGCCACGTGGGCCCTCCGCGTGGGTCTGGGGACAGCGGGACTGGCCTGCGGGGAGCGCGGCGGCCTCAGGACCTCTCCGAGGGGCCGGGCGGCCCGGCACGTGGTGAGCGCCAGGGGGAGGCGCTGGCCCGCGGCACATGGTGGCGACCTGGCATCCCACGTGGCCCTGCTTGGCCTGGTAGAGGCGGGCTGCCGAGCCAGGGAAGGAAAACGTAGAAGAAAACAAAAGTAGTCCATATGCAACTTAGTAAAGGTTGAGTTCAGGCAAGCGGGTCAGTGTATACTAGAAGGCCGGTTAGGTCAAGCGTGGTGGCGCATGCCTGTAGTCTCGGCCCTTAGAGGCTGAGACAGGTGGATCTCCACGAGTTCGAGGCTAGCCCGAACTACATAGTGAGAATTTGTCTCAAAAAACCGACAAAGAAAGGGATACTGTTAATTAGAGGAGATCATTATCCATTTACAGACCACTAATTATTAAAAATTATGCATGATGTCATGAATTATTCTGCAGATATATTTTGGGTTTTTTGGGTCCTGGCACCCGAACTCAGCATCTCGAGCTTGACAGGCAGGAGTTGTGCCGCTGAGCTATATCCCCGGCCCTTCTGCAAACGTATTTTAAGTTGGTTTTACATTTAAGTGTGATGTAAGGTAAAGCGGTTGGTTTTTTTTTGTTTGGAAAGCCTACTAGGGAAGACATCTGGACTGCCAACAGGAATAGCCTTTACCCCTGCTGTGAACGTAGATTTTAGGAACGAGATGATTGTACAGTATTTTACTGTTGGGTGAATGATGGCAAAGTGTGAGTGGTCAGAAATGTGGGTGGAGGTATAATGATTTGTCCATTTCCAGGCTGGTAAAAATCAAGGTGACCCCAAGAAAATGGCACCTCCCCCAAAGGAGGTAGAAGAAAGTGATGATGAGGAAATGTCAGACGATGAAGAAGATGACAGCAGTGGAGAAGAGGTAATTATACCCAGTTTATGGAAAGTCGTGTTAAAAATTGAAATTAATTCATGTTTGACCTGTTGTAATGTGTGAATGACAAGCACATCATTAAGTGTAGGGATGGAGTGCTGGGAGTTTGGCTGAGTGGCTTAAGCGCCTGCCTGGCAGGCCTGAGGTTGTGAGTTTGATCCCTGGTGCCACCAAAAAATAAATAAATAAATAAACATAGGGATGTTTGGGTAAGATTTGAATGTAAGTTTGAGATAGGTAATCTGGGAAGTCCCCACCCCCCACCCCCCACTGTCTTCTGCAGGGACTGATGTGGTAAGTCAGATTTTTTTTTAATCTTTTTAAAATTTATTTTATTTTATTTTGTTTGGTACCTGGGATCAAACTCACAGCCTTGCACCTGCCAGGCAGGCGCTTAGGCCACTGAGCTAAAACCCCGGCCCTTGTGTTTTTTTTTAATTTTGAGACAAGTGTCTCACTAAGTTGGCCCAGGCTGAGTTTGAACTTGGTGATTGATTCTCCTGCTTCAGCTTCCTGAGTAACTGAGATCACATCCAGCCTTTTTATCCCACAGTTTTAACAGGTTTGTCTTACCACACGTGCTGAGGGAAAGATTGGTTTTATAAAAGGGCTGAGCATTATATTTGTTTGTTTGTTTATTTATTTATTTATTTATTTTTTTGGCGGCACCAGGGATTGAACTCACAGCCTTGCCCCTGCCAGGGCAGGCGCTTAAGCCACTGAGCCAAACTCCCGGCCCTGGTTTTTTGAGGCAGGGTCGCACTATGTAGCTCAGGTCAGCCTTGCACCGCGTTGTAGCCCAAGCCGGCCTCGAACTCACAACGCTCCGCCTACCTCAGCCTCCCGAGTGCTGGGATTAAAGGCCTGCGCCACCACGCCCGGCTCTCATTTATTTATTTTCTTGAGCATTATGTCTGAGAACAATCTTACCAGGTTCCTTTTCTGTTTCCTGACCAAGATGAATTGGTTTTCATATTTTATTGTATCTGGAGCACTAATCTGTTGCAAACCTGTGGTGTGGGTTGAGGGCTGCCACCTCCCTTCGTGTTGGTGTTTGCCCTCTGCAGCAGTTCTGCCTGCCGGCTTGCTGCCAGCACGCCTTACCTACAACTGTGCTCAGGTTTCTTGTTCAGAGTTTAGTAGTTTTATACAAATTACTTGACAAATTTGGCAGTTAGTGGAAAGTAGCTTTGAATAGGACTTCAACATATACCTGTAGCTCTGTGTGTGCGCACGCAGACACATGCATGCATACACACACACAGTGGAGCACTACTCTGCCATAAAGGTAAGCTAGAAGACATCTCTAGCTAAATGGAAGACCCAGAGACCATGGTTTTGTATCTGTTCCATTTATGTAAGTCTTCAAATTAAGGTTTTAAGTCTGTTCCCCTCCCACTGTGGGAACCGTAGTTTAAAAAACAGATAATAGCTGGATGTGGTGGTGTATGCCTAATTGTCTCAGCACTTTGGGAGACTGAGACAGGAGTACCTCCTCAAGTCAAGAGGTCAGGCTGGACTACACAGCAGGACTCTCATCTCAAAAAATAGGCTTCTGTTTTGTCTTTTTTTTGAGACAGGGTCTAGCTATGCAGTTCAGGCTGACCTTGAGCTTTTTTTTTTTTTTTGCGGCACCGGGGATCAAACTCACAGTCTTACGCCTGCCAGACAGGTGCTTAAGCTGTTGAACCAAACTCCCAGCCCTAGTTTTTTGAGGCAGGGTCGCACTACGTAGCTCAGGCCGGCCTTGCACTCACATTGTAGCCCAAGCCGGCCTCGAACTCACAATGCTTCGCTACCTCAGCCTCCCGAGTGCTGGGATTAAAGGTGAGAGCCACCATGCCCGGCTTTGAGCTCATTTTCTAGCCCAGGCTGGTCTCAGACTTGTAACAATCCTCCTGCCTCAGTCTCTCGAATGCTGACAGTGTTCTCTTTATCAGACTTTGAATAATTACTTACATTTATTCATGTTTCTGCATGCAATGTGTAGAATTGCTGTTTATCTTTTTTACATGAGAGTTGAAATTGAAGCATGACACACAGGAATTGACAAAAGTTTGATTCAGAGGAATTTCCAGTGTCAGGGCTCCGCCTGTGAGGGTGTCACATACTGAGGAGGGCTCAGGCATATAGAAAGATGGCGAGTCTGACTTTACTTGAAGGTGTATTGCATGTGTGTTGTCTTCAACTACAGAAAATGCTAGGATCAAAAGTCTTTGGGACCCAGGCTGTGATTTGGGGTATAGAAAAATACTTAGTTTGTTTTTATTTACTCTCGAGGTTGTCATTCCTCAGAAAAAAAGCAAGAAGGCTGCCGCGACTCCGGCAAAAAAAGTAGTGGCTTCCCCAACCAAAAAGGTTGCAGTTGCCACACCTGCCAAGAAAGCAGCTGTCACCCCAGGCAAAAAGGTGGCAGCAGCCACTCCAGCCAAGAAGACAGTGACACCTGCCAAGGCAGTCACAGCACCTGGCAAGAAGGGAGCCGCGCTCGGCAAAGCTGTGGTTGCAGCTCCGGGTAAGAAGGGCGCTGTTGCCCCAGCCAAGGGGGCGAAGAACGGCAAAAACGCCAAGAAGGAAGACAGTGATGAGGACGAAGAGGATGGTGACAGCGATGAGGAAGACGATGATGATGATGATGAGGAGGAAGAGGAAGATGAGGAATTCGAGCCAAAAGTGATGAAAGCAGTAGCTGCAGCCCCTGCCTCAGAGGATGAGGATGAGGACGATGACGACGAGGAGGATGACGAGGACGAAGATGACGAGGATGACGAGGAGGAGGATGGTGAGTTCCCGGTCACTCCTGGGCTGCCCTTTGCAGGTATCTTAATGCTGAGTTCTGCAGCAGCCCATGCTCCTCCTGGCTGTCTGGAGATCAGGTTAGAATCTTCCCGAGTATTCTCTGGCTGATCCTCTTGTCCCGTGAGGTGGTGGGAGGTTTCCTTTAGTCTAAGGGTTTCCATTAGTGTTTCCTGGGCGTTGTGTTGGTGGGGAGGTCTTCCAGGGTTGACTGGTTTCTCTCTTCCAGACTCTGAAGAAGAAGCTATGGAAACCACGCCAGCCAAAGGAAAGAAAGTTCCTGCAAAAGCCCCCCCTGTAAAAGCCAAGAGTGTGGCTGAGGAGGAGGACGATGACGAGGACGAGGATGAGGATGAGGAGGATGAGGAGGACGAGGAGGACGAAGATGATGACGAGGAGGAGGAGGAGGAAGAGGAGGAAGGTAAGCAAATTACTTTCTGAAGTGCGTTGACCTGAGCTGTGTCTAAAGAAGGGGCTTGGTATCTAGGGCTACATGCGAATGATGCATTAACTGAAATTTTGTGCAGAGCCTGTCAAAGAAGCACCTGGGAAGCGAAAGAAGGACATGACCAAACAGAAGGCAGCTCCTGAAGCCAAGAAGCAGAAAGTGGAAGGTAACTGCAGGACCTGGGGCAGTGGGGTGGCGGGTGAAGGGCTGAGCACCTGCGCAGAGGATGAACGACAAGGGACTTAATGCTGAAAGCTGATGTGACCGCTGCAACGTCCTGATGCACTGTGCGCGGCCGGCGGTGCTGTGCTGCACGGCGGCATGTGCTGTGCTCACGCGCTCCTTTTTGATACACAGGCACAGAACCAACTACAGCATTCAATCTCTTCGTTGGAAATCTCAATTCTAACAAGTCTGCCCCTGAATTAAAAACTGGTATCAGTGAAGTTTTTGCTAAAAATGATCTCACTACTGTGGATGTCAGAATTGGTACAAATCGGTAAGTGATTTTTTACCCATAAACGTGAATGTAAACAGCTAAATATTAGATAATAATTGAATCATAGCATCAAGTTTTGGAACCCCAAATCTGAATTTTCCATGATCAGCCTTAACTCTTGGTATAGTCCAAAGTAATTTTTGAGAATGGTTTTCGGGTTCCTGGAAATACCTGAAAGTGTTCACCCACACTGTCAAGGGAAGGCTTGTAGCCAGAGAGGATTCTCCCATCAGTGCTTAAGCACTTTCCTTTGGCCACTGCTGACGCCCTTACAAGTTGTGCAGTTGCCAGACCTCAAAGGGGAATTTGCCCAGTTGGTTTGGGGACTTATGCCTTGTTTAGCGGCACAGATTTGCAGAGCCTTGACTTCACGCCAGGGTCTCTGAGGCTGTAATCCTGGTTTGCAGCCTCCCATCAGTGCCGCCAGCTGTGTGCAGAGGGTGGTTTTCTGCGGTGATTTCTTTCCCACCTGTAATTTTGCTCTCTTGACTGTGAAGGAAGTTTGGCTATGTAGACTTTGAATCTGCTGAAGACCTGGAAAAGGCCTTGGAACTCACTGGCTTAAAAGTCTTTGGCAGTGAAATTAAACTAGAGAAACCCAAAGGAAAAGACAGCAAGAAAGGTATGTAAGGCTTTTGTGAATTAGAATATGATTGGGCTTGCCTGCTTTCAGCCTTCTCCTTGGTTGCTTCCTCCTATTTGGAGAATGAACTGGCTTAACGTCTTTACTGGAGCTGCCGGCAGTTAGGCCAACAGCTGGGGGACGCTGGTGCACACCTGTCATCACCCTCTCTGGGAGGCAGAAGCAGGGAGGATCCCTCAAGACTTTCTCTCAGAATTTAAAAAGGGCTGGCTATGTGTCCCTACTACCAGAAACACATTTTTAAAAGTGGCAAGCAAGAGAGGCCAGGGATATAGCTCAGTGACCCAAGTTGCCTGCCTGGCAAATTGTGAGGTCATGAGTTGGATTTCCAGTACCAAAAAGAAAAAGTGACAATCTGGAGATCAGTCTTAAGGGGGCAAGAATTGCAGGTTCATGTACTGCTTGGTACTTGGACGTGTTTGGGCTTTGGAATATTTTCATATGTGCATCAAATAATCACAGGGATGGGACGTAAGTCTCAACATGGATGGGTTCATTTACATTTCATGTGTACTTTTTACCAGTCCAAGTGCATAACATGCTCTGACATTGTGACTGAAGTTATCATATGGTCAAGGGTGATGTTCTTTCTTCACTCGTGGAGTCCTGTTGGTGTTCAGAGTTTCAGGTTTTTTGGAGCTAGGTGTGGTGGTGCATTCAGGAGGCTGAGTAAGGATCACCAGGTTTGAGGCCACCCAGAGTTATTCTGTGAGTTGAAGGCCATCCTGGGCTACAAAGCAAGACCCGATGGGAAACAGAAAGATACAGGTTTTTCACTTAGCAATGCTCACGTTGAGTTACAGTCACCTAAATTAATATGGGTGCTTCTCCCAAAATGTATTGTGTTCCTGATTATTGTTTACTAAACACTACAGATTGGTATGTTTTGAGTTACATGTTCATGAGTATTTTTGATGCTGGAGATTGAACGTAAGGCCTTGTGCATCCTAGACACTTTACCACTAACCTGCAGCCCAGGGTATCTCGTCCCCCTCTAGAGACAGGGTCTTACTGAGTTACGTGGGCTGGTCATGAACTTGGTCCTCATGCTTTGACACCACAGTCACTAAGGTTACAGGTGTGCACCACCAGTTTCTTTATTGAAAGATCATGGGCACCTGCTTGAGGTGGGGCCTGTTCTAAATGTGGGGTGCACGGTTGGCCACTGTCGTGGCTCTATACTTAGCAGAGGCCTTGTGTATAAGAGGGTCCTCCTTTGTTGGATGGAAGTGTCTTTGGGGTTTTTTCTTCCTGCCTTCTGTTCATGTAGTTCATTTGTTTCTTATTTGTAAATCTAGATCGAGATGCAAGAACACTCCTGGCCAAAAATCTCCCTTACAAAGTCACTCAAGATGAGTTAAAAGAAGTGTTTGAAGATGCTGTAGAGATCAGACTAGTCAGCAAGGACGGGAAGAGTAAAGGGTAAGTTCTGTGTCTGCGAAGTAAGAACTACGTTAGTGTTAAGGTGCTTTGTGCCTTATTCAAGGAATGTGGGCCCGTTTACCTGGGTAGAGGATCTGGGTAGTTCACCCTGTAAGCTGTTGGGACTCAATTCCCTGTCTACAGCATAGCGTTAGTGTACTTAATTCAGAGGAATTTTAAAAGATGAATTTAGGAAAAATAAAAGATAAGTCAGGCCTGGTGGTGCACACCTATAATCCCATCTCGGAGGCTAAAGCAGGAGCAGCGTTGTGAGTTTGAGGCCAGCTTGAACTATGTAGAGAGACCTTATCTCAAAACAAAACAAGATGAATTACAGCGTATGAGAGATGCTTCTGCTTCCTGGTAAATGCTGTGTGGAGTCATTTCTGTCCGTGACAGGCCCCATCAGCTGGTGGGCCCATCGATCACATTGTGGGGTGATGGTACAGCTGTGGGGGCTCTGCTGTCACATTTGTGCACGACCAGTGGTCTAATAGTGCATTTTTCAGTGGTGCTGAGGGTAAACATTTATATTACTGTCTTTTCCTGCTGCAGGATTGCTTATATTGAATTTAAGACAGAAGCCGATGCAGAGAAAACCTTTGAAGAAAAACAGGGGACAGAGATCGATGGGCGATCTGTCTCCCTCTACTACACTGGGGAGAAAGGTCAAAATCAGGATTACAGAGGCGGGAAGAACAGCACCTGGAGTGGTAAGAGGCTGGGTGGGCCGGAGGGGGCGGAACTCATGACCTAGTCCTGTCCCGCAGGGAGCCGGGAGCCGCCCCAGCCTCCCGGCACGTGTGGCCCAGCCTGGAGCCGTTGTCCCGTCTTCAGTGTGCCCCTCTCTGTATTTGCAGGTGAATCAAAAACTCTGTATTTAAGCAACCTCTCCTACAGCGCGACAGAAGAAACTCTTCAGGAAGTATTTGAGAAGGCAACTTTCATCAAAGTGCCCCAGAACCAAAACGGCAAATCTAAAGGGTGGGTGTCTTTATGTTGTCAGGGAGGCCATGTGGGTCTGGAAAGGGGAACCTCGCTGTCTTGGTCGCAGAGCGGGGCGGGGTCCCTCAGCCGCCCCAGCTCACCCTGACTGTGGCTCCGTGCTCAGGTACGCTTTCATAGAATTCGCTTCCTTCGAAGATGCAAAAGAAGCTTTGAACTCCTGCAATAAAAGGGAAATTGAGGGCAGAACGATCAGACTGGAGCTGCAAGGACCCAGGGGGTCGCCTAATGCAAGAAGCCGTGAGTCCACCAAGCAGATGTCGTGGGGCGGGGGGGTGCCTTCCTCAGCTTGCCGAAACTTCTGTCAGTGCTTTCCCCACAAATCTCGGGGTGACTCTTCTGCTGCTACTGAGTGACAGCTGGATATGATGACTGATTACCTGAGAAAAAGACTTGATGAAATCTCAAGAAAACTCCTCTAGATAGTCAAGTTCTGATCCAGCCATGTCACCTCAGAGCCGTAAGTCTGCCGCTGGCCCTCTGCTGGGTAGTGCTGGCTGTTCAGTTGCTCCTGTTTTCCCTAGGAGACCTGAGGCAGGAGCTCAGCTATGTAGTAGTAAGGATGAAAGCCAAATGTGGCGCACTGAGGGAGACTGAGGCAGGAGAGTCACAAGTTCTAGTCCTGCCTAGGCACTTTAGGCCCTAGTTTAATGGGGGCTATTGGGCCTGGGTGTAGCTCGGGATTAGAGCACCTGTGTTCTACCCTGGCACCAGAATAGAAACGGTAGGTTACTGGTGCAAGTGTTTGCTTTAATTAAGCGCTGGTGGTTGGCTCACTTGTCATGGTTTCCTGTGCTGAAGCAGGCATGCCAGGCCTGGTAGTATCAGTATAAATTGTGGCTTCAAATAGCACAGTTTTTGTTTTTCTTCCCCAGAGCCATCCAAAACCCTGTTTGTCAAGGGTCTGTCTGAGGAAACCACCGAAGAGACCTTAAAGGAGTCGTTCGACGGCTCTATTGGCGCGAGGATAGTCACTGACCGGGAGACTGGCTCCTCCAAGGGGTAAGGCCGGCGGGCGGGCCGCCTGGGTGGGTGCTCCCGGCACCTTCTCACTGAGCTCCTCTCTGTCGCTGGTGGCAGTCACGGATTCGCACGAGAAGAACAGCACTGCACGGAGCCGGCGTTGCTGTGGCCTCTGTTTCGGTGGAGGCACGCGTGGCTGCTCTGTGAGACACGTCCGGGTTTAAACACGGTGACATGGTGGGGCTTCCTCTGCAGCTGCCGCTCTGGCTGTCCCGTCGAGCACGGCCCCTTCTGTGGGGTCCCCGTCACACGGTGATGTCAGTGCATGTGTGCGTGCATGGTGATGGTCCCCTCGCCTGCCTTTCTTTCCAGGTTCGGTTTTGTAGACTTCAACACTGAGGAGGATGCCAAGGCCGCCAAGGAGGCCATGGAGGACGGTGAAATCGATGGAAACAAAGTCACCTTGGACTGGGCCAAGCCCAAGGGTGAAGGCGGCTTTGGGGGCCGCGGAGGCGGCAGAGGCGGCTTCGGAGGCCGGGGCGGCGGCAGAGGCGGTGGCCGAGGTGGATTCGGGGGCCGAGGCCGGGGCGGCTTTGGAGGTAAGGGACGCAGCCTGCCTGCTCGCCCCCGGGAGGTCCAGCGGCTTGGCCAGCTGGCTCACTGCCGCCTTCCTCCTGCAGGGCGAGGTGGCTTCCGAGGAGGCAGGGGAGGAGGCGGAGACCACAAGCCACAAGGGAAGAAGACGAAGTTCGAATAGTCACTTCTGTCCGTTCCTGTCCGTCTGTGTGCGTTGGAAAGAAAGGACTCTGGGGTTTTACTCTTTCCCTGGCGATGACAGAGCCTTCTGAGGACATTCCAAGCCGGTGTGCGTCCTGTGGTCTCCTTGGGAAGCGTAGCGATGACGTTGCAGGAAAGATGTACCCGATGTACCCGATGTACCCTGTTGGTTTTGACTGGAGATTCATAAACTTTTTAAAGAGATGAGTGATAGCGCTAACCCTGATCTGTAAGTTTTGAATTTATATTGTTCCATGCCATGTACAAAACCATTTTTTTCCTACAAATAGTTTTTTTTGTGTGTGTTGGGGGGTTGTAAAGGAAAGCAGAATGTTTTATGATTTTTTTTTTTTGCTTCAGTGATTTTAGGACAAATTAAAAGTCCTAAACTCTGGTGCCAGGCTTATTAAAAAAGTGTGTCTAGTGGGTGCCACTGAAGACCATGGCAAAGCCAGCTCTGCCACCCAGCCCTGCCTCACCTGATGACAAGGCGGCCGCATGTGCTGCCCCCGGGCTGGCGGCGGGGCGGGCATCACCAGGGCCGCAGTGGGCTGCAGAGGGAGCAGCTGACCGCGTCAGCCAGGAACGCACACTGGACGTGCCCGACTCGTGGACATGGAGCCTCCGCTGTGTGCTGCCCGCCTGCCCTGCGGGGTCCTGCTCCGCCTTACCCGAGCCAGAAGCCACACGAGAGGTGTAGGAACGGGTGAATGTAGGTGCAGAGCTGTCCAGAATTCACTTAGCCAGCCAGGTCCAGCACCCTGCTAGGATCCCACTGTGTAGCTGGCAGTTGTCAGAGGCCGAGTGCTAGTGCTGGGAGGACCGGTTAGGTCCACGGGGGCGCAGTGCCTTCACCCGCGTCCAGAACAAGGTGAGCAGCCCTTGGAACCAGGGCAGGCAGGTGTGTTGTATAGAACTAAGAGCAGGAGGGTGCTGGGGAGGAGTGCACAGACCTTTGGGGCTCAGCTGGGGCTGTGGTCCAGCACCTGGTGGTGTGTGCATGGCCTTGGCCTTGATCTCCACTGCAGCCGACACCTGACAGCTGGTACCCGGAAGTGCTATGGTTGTCTCAACTCTTGAGCAGGTCTGAGTGCAGTGTTGGGGTCAAACCTTGGCCCTTGTGCACAGCTCACCCCAGCTCCACGAGTGAGGACCCCAAGGCAGCTCCGTTGCTGGCACCCCACCCAGAAGGTCCCCATAGAGTTGTTTTGATGTTTTGTTTTCAAGACATTGTCTTACTGTCTAGTTTCAGTTGGCTTTGAACTCAGTATGAAGCTCAGGCTGGTCTCAAATTTATAGCAGTCCTGCCTCAGCCTCCTGAGTGCTGGGAATACAGACACCCAGGTCAGATCGCAGGGTTGGTTTGAAAGATGAATCAGTGACTTCGAGTCCAGGTCTCTAACCCCGAGGCCAGTTCAGTACTCAGCACTGGTCTGGCCCTGATCTGGAAGCACTGGGGCCGCAGCACAGCCACTGGGGTGAAGTGTGGCTGGGGACCTGTGCGAGTGGGGTTTCAGGGTCTTGGCTGGGAAGGGGGGTAAGGGCAACCCAGGTGCGGGAGGAAGAGGACCCCAAAGCCCGCGGGGACAGGATTGTGCCATAGCTGAGACTTGAACAAGGTGCTGTTCCTCCCTCCCACTGCAAGGGCGGGCCGCCGGGAGGGCGGGGAGGGTGCTGCAGCAGGGGTTGCGCGGGGCAGCGGCCTGGCCTGCTGCAGGGTCCTGGCCTGCAGAGGCCCTGTCGCCCTCAGTGTCTCCACTCCATTCTGCAGCCATCTTAGAAAAGCAGGTGCAGGCAGCAAATGGTTGTCACCACTTTTGTCGTTTGCCCAGCAGGTGGCAGCACGAGGCCAAAGTTGGGGAGGAGGAGGGAAGGCTGGAGGTAACCGGGCTGATGGAGCACTCATCGTGGGGCTTTTCTCCATCGCTTCAGGCAGGGCCTGTTAGGTCAGCCTGGCCTTGGTCTCCCCAGTGCTAGAGATGCAGTGTGTGGCCCCACGTCTGGCTGAGGCCTTGCGCCTCTGTCTCCAATGCCGTTGTCTCCAATGCCGTGTCTGGAGAAGCAGCAGAACTGTCTCAGTCCTGCCTCAGCCTGCAGAGTTCTGGAGTTAGCGCACTGGGACATCCAACCCCAGCCTCTGGTTCCCTGCAGTGCCCGAGACCAGAGGCTGCCAGCCTGTGGGCGCTCCGCCCTCCTGTCCTCAGAGGACCGGTCGCAGAGGTCAGAGCTCAGCAACAGGCTGAGACCACCCAGTGAGCAGAGGCCCCACAGCAGAGAGGGGCGACTGACTGGTGTTGGCTGGCTGTCCCAACCCCAGCTGAGGGCCACAGGGTAGGTGGGGGGGAGGGGGTGCGCAGCGGGTCCCTGGAGCGCCCCCAGCACACTGGTGCCTGGTAGCAGCAGCAGGACCCCTTCCACTTGCATCTGTCAGTTCTTATGGGTGCAGGGCCTCTGTGCAGTCGGGCTGCCCGGCTGCTGGGATCGCAGGCATGGGCCACCACATCCAGCGTCAAAAATATTTTCTTAAAATTTTGAGAAACAGCACATCCCTGTGATCCCAGCTGCTTGGGAGGCTGACGCACACAGACCAGTCCGAACAACTTAGGAAGAGCCTGTGTTTCCAAAAGCTTTGCTAGCTGGGCGTGGTGGCACACACCTTTCATCCCAGCACTGGGAGGCTGAGGCAGGAGAATGGTCGAGAGTTCAAGACCAGCCTGGGCTACAAAGTGAGTTCAAGGTCGGCCTGAACTGCATAGTGAGACCCTGTCTCAAAAAAATAGGGCTGGGGATTTAGCTCAGTGGTGTAAGTGCCTGCCTGGCAGGCGCGAGGTTGTGACTTCAAGCCCCGTACCAAAAGAAAAAAAGCTTTGCTGTTTTGTTTTATTTGAGACAGTGTCTCATCTCACCCAGGCTGCCCTTGAACTTGTGATTCTGCTGTCTCAACCTCCTGAGTTCTTGGATCAGGTGTGGGCCAACATGCCTGGCAAATTTTTTTATTAATATACATTTGCAGGTACCTAATGATTTTGTGTATTGTGGGGAGTTGGCACGTGCATATAACACATCTTTATTCTTCTTCTGTCCCTTCCCCCCTCCATCTTTTGTTCCCCTATTTGCTTATTTATTTTATTTTTTTTTTGCGGCACCAGGGATTGAACTCACAACCTTGCGCCTGCCAGGGCAGGCGCTTAAGGCACTGAGCCAAACTCCCGGCCCTGGATTTTTTGAGGCAGGGTCGCACTATGTAGCTCAGGCCGGCCTTGCGCTTGCGTTGTAGCCCAAGCCGGCCTCGAACTCACAACGCTCCGCCTACCTCAGCCTCCCGAGTGCTGGGATTAAAGGCGTGTGCCACCACGCCTGGCTGTTCCCCTATTTGCAAAAAGCTCTCTCTTTTATTTTCAATTTTTTAGGTTACTTTTTTCCCTTCCTCTCCCTCCCTTTCATTCACCTTACATTTGGAAAAAATTTCCCCACTTCCTATTTATATTTTATTTTGCTCTCTATATATTAGGTTTCTCATGAGAACCCATGTGATACTTAAGCTCGTGTCTGATCTGTTTCACTTAAAACGTTACGGTCACAAGGTGCATCCGCTTTCCTACAGATGCCTCAAGTTGATGCTTCATGGCAGAGTAGTACACCACTGTATGTGCATATTCTCCTGTTTGTTTTTTTGTTTGGGACAGGGTCTTACAGTGTAGTCCAGTTTAACCTTGAACTCAGCGATCCTCCTGCCTCTGCCTACCAAGCTGGGATTACAGGCATGCACTGCCATGCCCAGTTAATAACTGCATTTTCTTTATCCACTCATCTGTTTCTAAGACTTAGGCATTATGAGTTATCTTACCAGAAACCTGGGAATGAGTGGACCACTGGAATAAGATTTTCATTTTCAGGAAGCTCCCTAGAAGGAAATAGCTGGGTCAAATGGAGTGTCTCCTTTCAGTTTTTTGGGGAATCTCATACTGATCTCCATAGTGGCTGTACTAGTTCTCATGTGCACAAACAGCCAGAGGGGTTCCTTTCCCCCCACAGCCTCACCAGCATTTATTTGATTTCCTTGGGGCCTGTCTTTCTGGGGTGAGTTGGAATCTGTGTTTTAGTGTGTGTTTCTCTCATGGCCGTTGATGTTGGATATTTTTTCATTTATTGGCCACTTGTGCTCTTGAAAAGTGTCATTTCAGTTGTCCGTTTATCGACTGGGTCCTTTATTTTGCAGCAGGACTGTGTCTTAAAAATAGAGGGTAGGAGGCTGAGGTAGGAGGAGCATTGTTGAGTTCGACGAGGCGAGCTTGGGCTACAACACGAGCACAAAGCCTGCCTGCGCTACATCGTGCGACCCTGCCTCAAAAAACTAGGGCTGGGAGTTTGGCTCAATGGCTTAAGCGCCTGTCTGGCAGGTGTGAAGTTGTGAGTTCGATCTCCAGTGCTGCCAAAAAAAAAAAAAAAAAAAGGAGGGTAGGGTTGCAGCAAAATAAAAACCAAAATGCCTTGGGGTATAAAGAATGGTGCATTATCTGATTTCAATCCCCAGCACTAAAGTTGTTTTTAAAAAGTGAACTGCGAACGTGCAGAATGTAGGTAGAGCTGGAGCAGACTTGAGTAGATCTGGAATTGAGGAGGGACAGCTTGGAATGCAGGAAGTCATGGCTCTGAAGGTGGAGCAATCCTGCGTGTGTATGCAGAACAGCTGAGGAGAAGGATTCTTTGTTTATGGTTTTTGTTTGGAGAGAAGTCTTGCTATGTGTTTGGGCTGGTTTTGAACTTGAGGCAATCCCCCTGCCTCAGCCTTCTGAGTGTTGGGATTACAGGTGTGTACCGCCACACCCAATGAGAAATGCAGTTTTAATCAGCTGGAATTCAAAACTATAAACATTCTAAAAGTCACTGAATTATATGCTTTATAAGGGTTTTCTGGTATTAAAATTATATCTCTGCAAAGCTTTAAAAAATCATAGGTGGAGATTTTAACAACATTTAGTAATAAAATGCAAGTATTAATCGTGATATAAAAATTAAAACAGGTCAAATAGGACATTGACCAAAGCCGATCTGAAAGTGTCTGCCATGGGAGACCTGCCCGGGAGCCCAGGGCCCTGTTTCTGTTCCTGTTCCTTCTCCGGACACAGCTGGATTAGGAAGCCACCCCTTTCCTTTCCATGCATTCTTCCTCCCTCCCGCTTACTTCCTCCTGTTTCATACTGTGGATTGTACGGAGGGCCTTTGCACTAAACTATACTGCTTTGTGTTTTTTTGTTATTTTTATTTTTGGATTTTTGAGACAGGGTCTCACTATGTATTGAAGCTGACCTTATGCTCACTTTGTAGCCCAGGCTGGTCTCAAACTTGCAATGATCCTCCTGCCTCAGCCTCCTGAGTGCTGGGATTACAGGGGTGCACCTCCATGCCCAGCTGTATTTTTATTTTGAGCAGGTCTCACTAAATCACAAAGTTGCCTACCCTGGGCTTAAACTTTGTTCTTCGGGGTTACTTTTTGAGATGGGGCCTCATTCTGTAGTTGAGGCTGTCTTTGAACTGACTATGTAGCCACGACTGGCCTTGAACTTGTGGGGAGCCTCCTGCCTCCGCCTCTGAGTGCTAGGATTGCAGGCGTGTGCTACCATGTCCAGCTGTGTGAGCGAGACCTGGAAAACAGACTGCCCGAGGTCACCCAGAGGAGTGCCCTGCTCCAAGATTCCTCAGACAAGGAAGTGCAAGTGCCCGCCCTCGGAGAGTCCTTCCCAGAAGACAAGGAAGAGAATGCACGTGAAGAGCCCAGCCCCGTGCCCCCGCTCGAGTGGCTGGGTCACACAATTGCTGATACACTGGTGGCCACTGTGTGGGATGGGACACCTGGGGTATCGCTCTGGGGCGAGAGTTTTGCACCGTTTCTAGGGACTGCTGGCAGTAGCTGTCGGATGGGGTGAGTCGTGTCCCACACAGCTCCCAGGTTCGTGTTGACCCTCAGCTGCCTCGGAAGGTGACTGTTTGGAGAGGTGGTGGCTTCTTTTTGCCAGTCCTGGGATTCAGCCCCGGGCCTCGTGGAAGCATAGGCCGACCCACCAAAACAGAAGCAGAAAGGTAAAGAGGACTAGCCCGCCCCGGGTGCTTGTCGATGCATGGATCGCACACACACACTTCTCGCTTTGGGTGATCAGTCAGGCTTCTTGTTTTTTTAAGGGTCTCACTCTGTCACCCAGGCTGCCCTTGAACTTGGTGATGATCCTCTTGCCTCAGCCTCTTGTGTGCTGGGATTACAGACATGCGCCATCATGCCTGGTTCACCCAGTAATTAATAATTGCTGTATTAATTACTTCACATTGATGTCTGTTGACCTTAAGTTTTGTGCGTCCCTTTACACCTTGAGCCCTTGGGTTTTCTCCCTGGATTTCCTCCGCATGGCTTTGCTCACCTTTTCCAAGGACTAAGGGTCGGGGGAGCTCAGGGTCAACTCAGCTGGAAGAGACTCGGTCTCCAGCACCTGCATCACTCCCTTGGGGGCCTCCTCATCTCCAATTGCTGTGGTTTTCTGTCCCCTCCCAGATATTGTTGACTATGTCTCTCTTCAACCCACTGTCCATAGGCTTTTAAAATTAAAAAAGATTGGTATGGTGGCACACATGTATCATCCCATACTCGGGAGGCTGAGGCAGGAGGATCACCACGAGTTTGAGGGCAGCCTGGGTGACATACATACTCCAAGTCTAGCCTGAAATACATAGAGCCTGTCTCAAAAAAGAACCCAGCTCACAGGCTGAAGTACGAACATAGTTCCACCTGATGTCTTTGTGACATCCTGCGTTGCTTTATGTGAACAACACTGATGTATTCATCTGCACTTTCTGTTTCTTCATTATTAATGCTTTGCCTTTCAATTTCCCTTGATTTTATTGTTATGTTCTATTTCATTAATTTCCAAATAATCATGAATCTTAGAACCATTTATTGAATGAACTTAGTCACTAATATGCAGTTCCTGCTTTGTTATTTATGATGGTTTTATGATCTCAGGGTTGACTGAGCTATTATCATTTATCTGCCTGCTGTTGTACCAGGCTTTTTTTTTTTTTTTTTTTGTACTGGGGATTGAACTCACAACCTTGCACCTGCCAGGCAGGCGTTTAAGCCACTGAGCTAAATCCCTGGCCCTATTTGTTGAGACAGGGTCTCACTATGCAGTTCAGGTTGGCCTTGAACTCACTGTGTAGCCCAGGCTCGTCTCAAATTTGCAACAATCCTCCTGCCTCAGCCTCCTGAGTGCTGGGATTACAGGCATGGGCCACCACGCCTGGCTCTTCTAATGTTCTTTTTTTTCCTAATGTTCTTATTTAGCCTTGTTTATTCTTTGTTTTTTTAGCCTTGTTTATTCTTTCAGATGGCAGTTACTCCTGTGGTACTGGAAACTGAATGCTCAACTTTGCTCGTGATGGGCGGGGTCTACCCTGAGCTGCATCCCCATCCTGATTTATTTTATTTCGAGGTAGAGTCTTACAAGCTGGCTTCAATCTTGGAGCCCTCCCTACTCAGCCTCCCTAGTAGCTGAGATCACGTGTGCACCACCACATCCAGTTTAGTTAGCTTTTAAAGGGCTTTGTTAGGTATGTAAAAAAAGTTTAGTATGGAGTGGGTTAAAAGCTAAATCTTGTTTTTTGAGACAGGCTTTCACTATGTAACCTAAGCTGGTCTGGGACTCCTGGTGATCCTCCTGCTTCAGCCTCCAGAGTGCTGGGACTGCAGGTGTGCATCACTACACTTGGCCTTTTTGGGCTTTAAAAGCCCGTGGACAGCCGGGCGTGGTGGTGCATGCCTTTAATCCCAGCACTCGGGAGGCTGAGATAGGAGGAGCGTTGTGAGTTCGAGGCTGGCTTGGGCTACAATGCGAGTGCAAGGCCGGCCTGAGCTACATAGTGCGGCCCTGCCTCGAAAAACTAGGGCTGGGAGTTTGGCTCAGTGGCTGAAGCGCCTGTCTGGCAGGTGTGAGGCTGTGAGTTTGATCCCCAGTGCCGCAAAAAAAAAAAAAACAAAACCGTGGACCCTGGGTTGAAGAAGTAGTGTAGGGTCGGCAGTACTTGAGGAGGGAACAGAAAACCAGAAACGTGTTTCCTCCTGAAATACGTGCTGTTCAGATGTGTTTTGGCAAGAAAAAAAATGTTTCACGTTTCCTAACACTCATCTTACATGTATCATTCAAGCTTTTTTGTTTTCCATTCAGATTCTTAAAATATTATATGTCTGCTCTGAGACAGGTTCTCCCTGCCCACTTCAGACAGCCCCTGAGCTACTGTGCAGCCTGGGCTGGCCCTGAACTCCCAGGGCTCCCTCCACCTCAGCCCGACTACAGGAGTGGGATTCCGGGAGGGCGCCACCACGCCTAGGTCCCTTTTTAATAATTTTATGATTTATTTCTGTGTACTAACAGTGACCAATCAGAAGCTGAACATAAAAAACCCATCCCAAAAAATATCTGTTACAATAAAATCAGAACTTGTCCGGCGGAGGATACAGCCCAGCAGCATGAGCGCCTGCCTGGTAAATGCAAGGTCCTGAGTTCAATTTCTGGTACAAAACAAAACAAAAAAACAATAAAGTTAAAAATTGTTAAATACCTGTAATCTCAGAATGTAGTAGGCTGAGGCAGGAGACTTGTTGAGCCGGAGGCCAACACGGGGTACATAGGAAATTCAAGGCCAGGGTTTGAATGAACTAGGTGGGGAGCACCTTGTTTCAAAACAAACCTCAGACCCAAAAAACACCTTCCTCCCAAAACAAAAACATTATTAAATACTTCGGGGATTAGTAGAGGGCTCAGTGAAGTCAGGGTCCTGGCCTCACCAGTCAAACAGAAGATGAGGACCTGTACTCCCAAAAGGGTCCGGAGTTGCCGCAAGGCGCGTGACGGATGCCTGCGCAAGTGCATGGCTGTGTGCTGCTCAGCTGGGTGACCTCAGCTAGAAGCTGATTGTGCCTCCTGGCCGCTCACCCGCGCCTCAGCGTTCCCTGCACGCCAAGCGCCCGCCTCAACTTACTTCTCTATGATCTCCTCCTTTGGGCTCTGCTTTACGCTGTTTTAAGTTCTTTCCAGGACCAGGAGCCCCCTGGTGAGTGACAAAGCACTTGCCTGGCTTCCACCCCAGCACCATAGGAGAGATTCTTTTCCTGACGTGTTGGGTAGAGACACGAGTCCATTTCTTTCTTTTCAAATCTATTTCAAAGAGAATAATAAAATTTCAAGGCGGGAGCATGGTGGCACACGCCTGTAATCCCAGGACTCAGGAGGCTGAGGCAGGAGGATCCTGAGCTGGAGACCGGCCTGGGCTAAAAAGTGAGTTCAAGGCCAGCCTGAACTGCATAGTGAGACCCTGTCTCAAAAAATAGGGCCGGGAATTTAGCTCAGTGATGTAAGCGCCTGCCTGGCAGGCATGAGTGTTGAGTTTGATCCTTGGTAAAAACAAAACAAAACAAAACAAAAAAACATCAAAATATGTCAATTAGGGGGCAACAATGGTACATACATTGTGCATTGTCATCCCCAGATCATTCACCCAGAGCACAAGACATCTGCATTCAGCACAAATCTCTTCAACAACCTCAGAGAAATCAGTAATTTAATTATCTTTCATTTTTTTTTTTTTTTGGTACCGGGGATTGAACTAGTGACCTTGCGCCTGCCAAACAGGCCCTCAAGCCACTGAGCCAAACTCCTGGCCCTGGTTTTTTGAGGCAGGGTCACACTGTGTAGCTCAGATGAGCCTTGCGCTCGCGTTGTAGCCCAAGCTGGCCTCAAACTCACAACGCTCCACCTACCTCAGCCTCCCGAGTGCTGGGATTAAAGGCGTGCACCACCATGCCCGGCCATATATATATATATATATAAAATGTTTCAGCTTCTTGCACTTGTGAGACAACATGATATTTACACATATGTGTCTGATTTATTTCACTTAAATGAGTATAGTCTCAGGTTGCATCTATTTACTTATAAAAGTCTTCAGTTTATCCTTCTTTATGGCTGAGTAGTACTCCATTATATAAAAGTACAGTTTTTGGATTGGGTCTTTAAATCTGGGAGGATTGATTTTTTTTGAGTTCTTTATATGTTCTAGATAGTAATCCTTTGTCTGAGGTACAGCTGGCAAACATTTTCTCCCACATGTGGGTTACCTCTTCACTCCATTGGTGGTTTCTCTTGCTGTACAAAAGCTTTTCAATAGGATGAGATCCCAGTTGTTGATTCTTTGTGACAGTTCCTATGCAGTTAGGGTTTTGTTCATAGTCTTTGCCTACACCAGTCTTCAAGAGTTTTACCTACTCTATCTTCCAGTAGATTTAATGTTTCTGTTTCAAATATTAAGATCTTTGATCCATCCCAGCACTTGGGAGGCTGAGGTAGGAGGAGCGTCGTGAGTTCAAGGCCGGCTTGGGCTACAACGCAAGTGCAAAGCCGGCCTGAGCTACATAGTGCGACCCTGCCTCAAAAAACTAGGGCTGAGAGTTTGGCTGGCAGGCGTGAGGCTGTGAGTTCAATCCCCGGTGCCGAAAAAAAAAAATCTTTGATCCATTCTGATTTTAGCTTGGAACATGGTGAAAGACATAGGTCCAGTTTTAATCTTTGGCATCTGCAGAGCCAGTTTTTCCAGCACCATTTATTTTTTTATTTTATTTTATTTTATTTTTGCGGCACCAGGGATCGAACTCACAGCCTCGCGCCTGCCAGACAGGCGCTTAAGCTGCTGAGCCAAACTCCTGGCCCTGGTTTTTTGAGGCAGGGTCGCACTATGTAGCTCAGGCCGGCCTTGCGCTTGCATTGTAGCCCAAGCCGGCCTCGAACTCACAACGCTCCGCCTACCTCAGCCTCCCGAGTGCTGGGATTAAAGGCGTGCGCCACCACGCCCGGCTTCCAGCACCATTTATTAAAGAGGCTGTCTTTCTTCTAGTAAATGTGTTTGGCACCTTTGTCAATGACCAGGTGGCTTAGTGTGTCTGGAGTTGTTTCTGCATCTCCTAATCTGTTCCATTGATCTTTGGGTCTGTTTTTGTTTGTCTTGTTTTGTTTTCTGGTACCAGGGATTGAACTCACGACCCCGTGCTTGCCAGGCAGGCACTTATACCACTGAGCTAGATCCCTGGCCCACCCGTGCTGTTTTTATCACAGTAGCTTTATAGTGTAATTTCAGTCCAGGGATTGTGATGCCCCCTGTCTTGGCTTTGTCGCCTTTGCTATTCTAGGTCTCTTCTGGTTCCAGATGAATTTTAGGATTGTTTTCTCTAATTCTGTGAGGTGTGCTATTGGAATTTTGATTGGGATTGCATTGAATCTATGTAACAATTTTGGAAGTATGGTCAGTTTCACTATATTGGTTCTTCCTACCCAAGAGCACAGGATATCTCTCCATTTTCTAACATCTTCTTTAATCTCCTTTTTCAGAGTACTGTAGTTTTCAAGGTGGAGGTCTTTTACATCCTTTGTTAGATTGATTCCCAGGTTTTTTTTTTTCATACCAGGAATTGAACTCACAGCCTTACTCTTGCCAAGCAGGCTCTTATGCACTGAGCTAAATCACTGGCCCAGTATTTCATTTTTTTGTATGCTATTGTGAAAGATGTTGTTTCCCTGATTTCTCTCTCAGTGAGTTTGTTATTCATGTACACTAAGGCTATTGATTTTTGAGTGTTAACTTTGTAATCAGCTACATTACTGAATTTGCTTATTAAATCTAGTAGTCTTTTGGTGGAGTTTTTGGGGTCTTCTGTATACAGTATCTTGTTATCTGCAAATAATGATAGTTCAACTTCTTCCTTTCCTATCTTTATTCCTTTTATTTCTTTCGCTTGTCTAATTGTTCCAGCTAAAGTTTTCGGGACTGTGTTGAATAAGAGTGGAGACAGTGGACATCCTTGTCTTGCTCCTGACTTTAGAGAGATAGTTTTCAGTTTTTGTCCATTTAGTATGATGTTGGCTGTTGGTTTGTCATAGATGGCTTTTATTGGATTGAGATAAAGACCATCTATTCCAGTTTTCTGTAGGGTTTTTATCATGAACAGGTGCTGGACTTTGTCAAAAGCTTTTTCTGCATCTTTTGAGGTGATCATA